>JAYEPQ010000018.1:6074565-6237065 GCA_036321105.1 Dracaena cambodiana
AGAATGCATTAAATTTAATTACAAAGAAGTTAAGATGATAGATATTATGATCCAAAATCAAATGAAAATAAAAAAAAAACATATAAATTTCCTATGCTGGCAACTCACGAACAGTAAATTTTACTTGGGTAAGCAATATAAATTACGCCTACAAGGTGTAACCACGGAGGTATAATGTCAACCAAGGTTTAAAGGCGCATACCTTTGGATAATAAACAACACCTAGAAAGCCGTAGTTGTACTATCGCAAATATATGTTTGACAAGCAGTTTTAACTACTTATTCAGTCAGTAATTTACTCTAATTAAATGGAAGTAGCTAGTTTGACATATATAGACCTCAAAGAACTGGGAAGTGTGGGCCACATCCTCTTGTTCTTGATACTCTTAGGAAGGAGATGAAGGAAATAATAATCTCCCCAATCAAGAACTGCATCCTTTTGGACCCCAAGCTTGCTCCCATACCCCTCCAACGTCATGGGACAGTTAGCATAAGCCTGTTTGGTCTCAAGGGGCAGATGAAAGAACTCTCTCCAAACCCTAAACACCTCCCTAATCAGCTCTAGGCTCACGCCATGGTTCACGACTTGAAAGAACCCCCACTCCTTGCATGCATCTGAGACTGCTTGCATGGTGGCCTCCCGGCCGCCTGGTCCGCCGGCCAGGCCAGCAAGGTCGATGACCGGGACAGTCGGATAGCCGGTCGACAACGAGTTTGGACGGGGCCGTTCAACAATGGGCTTGACGTAGTTTTTGGGGATTGTGCTCAGTCCGGTTTCGGACAAGGATTGGACTCTAACAATTGGTTCAGGCCACTGGTTAAGAGAGCTAGCCATGGCAAACAAGTTTTGATCTTTGATATTGTGAACATGCAAGTGAACCGGTACCGGCATTTATAGCACGTTCGAGAGAATTGGCTCACCGACTGGTGAGATTACCACTAGGATAGTGATATGATACATTGGAGAGCTGAGTTGATGGTTGATATTAAGTATAGATGTCAAGTCTCCAGCATAATTTAGGAAGTTTTGTTCTTCCGATATGGGAATAATTGGAGGGGGAATAATTGGAGGGTACACAGCAAGAGTAACTGTATATGTCTTTTGAGAGGGGAGTCTACTTTCACGATCTAGGAGTGAGAGTGCTCAGATTCAAGAGTCAGTTTTTAGTTCGTTCTATTTAAACTTTTGAATTAAAAAATAAAACTTTAATTTTATTTAAAATTTTAAATATGATAGATTAAAAACCGATTATGGAACATATGCATTCTTATCCCTACTTCTTTGACTTGAGGCCTTGGCTTTTGTTTGGCAAGAGCTAGAAGTTTTTAGAAGGGAAACTTAAGGCCATATTTGGTTGGTGGAGTTAGAGAGCAGAAGTAATTTAGGTGTTTGATGCGAGAAATAAAAGAGTTTAACAGTCAAGTCATGCTTTTCCTTTCCCTTCTACCTCCAGAGCTTGGAACCATAAAGTACATATGCAAGGGCTCAAGTGAAAAATATTTTTTTTTTTTTCAAAATAAGAAATTTTTTCCCTTGAGCTCAAAAGCAATCAGTATAGCTTACTCTTTTGGTATTTCCTAAGTTTGGCAGGAGTGATTAGCCTACTGCTTACTACTCTTGTTATCAGATGAGGCCTAAACCCATGTTTGGCAAGGGGATCAAGTAGCCCTTGTTTGGCAATGGATTCTAAGGAGTAGGGGTTTGCTTCTTAAGAATGAGTTGTAGCTAGGGGAGTATTAGCGTCTCGTCAATGGCATGTTTGGCAACTAGTGAGTATGATGGGTAGCAACTGTAGTTGCTGAAAGTGAGATTTTTCTTGTTTGATTGTGGTTGCAATTGTAAAATTTTGCTATTATAGTTCAGTTACACATTGATATTTTTTGGCAGCAGGTTAGTAGAGTAAGAAGATAACCCCTGCGAAAAACAGTTAAAAGGGAAAAAAGTCATAGTGGTAAAGATTAGGTTGAGGACTAGGGGAACACTTGGATTTTTTGAGAAAATATTTTGTAGTTTAGTCCACAAAGTACATCATTCTAAAGTCCAGAATTATTAATAGAAATCATACACGTAAAATACAAAAGAACACGGTAGACAGAACATAGTGGAAACAATAGGGTGTGGACACCCTTAACCGCTCTGTATGGCTAAGTCACTCCTCTCGCTAGTAGATGTCTGCCGAGTGGGCCTACTCGGTCCTCTTTGCATCTGGATCTGCTGGCCATCTAGTTGGCGTCGGCGAAGAGGACTTCTTATTATTCATATTGTCCGATAACTGAAGGTATTTTCTGTCTGAAAGTAAACTTGTCTATGAGGTGCATCAATAAAAATTTATTGTAGGTAAATATTCGGAAGAAGTAGAATATTCTTGAAAATTCCTCTCACACTAAAATATGCGAGCATAAGGTTGCAACAGTGATCAGCTTAAAGCGATTTATAGTGTTGACTTCTCTTGCCCTACTCCATAAGTTCGATTATGAAGACATATCAATAGTCAAATAGAACATATTTACCAGTGTAAATTGTACTGAACAGAAAAATTCGAAGACCTGCACTGTAGAGGTAGAGGGTGCTAGAGGGTGCACAGGGGTGCAGGGGAAACTGGGCGGGCGGTGTAGGGCATAGTGGATGAGGGGGATAGCTAGGTTACGAATGGAAATGGATGAGGGAGGAGATAGAGAAAATGAGAGAAGAACCACCAATTAAAGTTAGAATTGAGGATTGTTTTGCTAGAATAATTAATGGATGCCCTAGAAATAATCAAAGTTCTTAAATTTAAAAAAAAAAAAAAACCTTTGGTTGGCGCCCTTAGAATCACTCCACCTTCTAACTTTTCTTAAATTCCCCAACTTCTACCCAGCAACTGATACACACCAACTTAATTACAAGCAAACGTGGCTTAATATGCAAACGTATATTGTCTTTAAACATTTTCTTTTACCCTAAATATAATTAATCACTTGATTGAAGAGTCATGTGCTGATCACCATCTACAACCAATTCAAAGATGCACATGCTTAAAAGAAAAGTCAATCTCTCCTCTAAATATTTGTTATAAACTTAGTATAATCAATCAGGATATTTATTAAGATAGATCGATGGACACCTCCACTGTCAACTTGTCCTGCTTAAATTATGCACGCGACTTTTGTGCGAAATTGAGAAATCAATCACTGTGATGTCATGTCTTGATTGACTTCAAGAAATTCTCACGTGTTTCTTTCAGGAGAGTCAAGATTGGGTAAGCACATATGTCACAATTCTTTCTCCTTTTTTTTGTGGGTAATTTTAGATAATAAAAGATAATCCACAGTCAACATATCTTATTACATATTTATTTCTATTAAACATTTTTATGTCCCAAGCTATTTTATATTTTTTAATATCTTCTTACGGATGGTGTATATAGGCCGAAGTTACATATTGAATTCTCGCCAAATTCGAAAATATAGGCACGAACAAAAGAGATTTGAAATTTATGTAGTTTCATTATGTAATCATACGAGGGAATGTTTAGGAGACTAGAAGTATTCCCAACTTAAAACCTTTAGGCTAGTTTGGTTTGAAAGAAAATGAAAGAAAAGAAAAGAAAAGAAACGGAAAGGTAAAGAGAAATGGAAAGAAAAGAAAAAAGAATGAAAACCATTTTTGTTGTTTGGTATGGAAATAAAATAAAAAAAAAATTAAGAAAAAAAATATATACTAAGAGTAAATTTTTTTTTTAAAAAAATCTTTATCCAAACTCCATCCACTCTCCTACCATGATTTTTTGAGATAAAAATATAAAATGACATTTTCTCTCGTTAGACAGCAAAAAATATAGAGAAAATTTTGTAACTTAGTGTCTCTCACTCTTTTTCAATTTTATTTTCCTTTAAATTTTCTTTCTTATTTTCTTTTCTTTTTTTTCATTTTTCCTCAAACCAAACAAAGCCTTAAAGTTTCTTCACCGAGGTTTTTTCTAACTTGTAATAGTCATGAATTTACAAGTTGTAATTTACGAGTCCTTAAATATATAGTTTTTGTGACACATTCAAGGACCATCCTAAATGTTTTATTTTTGAACTAGTATAACTTGTCCCTTAAGATTTCTAGATTGCTATTAAGCTCTTATTACAGAAGTACCGTCAGATTTTTCTCAATCACAGTTTAGCATTTAGCTATCGAAGAGAGTCAGATAAACCTTGTGCTTAACTCAACATCAATGAGTGCTTAATTCGAAAGAAAACCAAAATATAGTTAAAAATACTTAGCTCTAAGTCTCTATTAACCTTGAACAATTTAATTGATAGAATAATGAGCAGTTCCCTTTAACCTTCGCCATAATTTTGGATTTTTGGTATGGTAGCAAGTATTTCAAAATGGTGCCAGAGAATCTAGATTTAAATCCAAATTGGGCCCTAGCTGGGATGCATTTTGAGTAACAAACAATTTCTCTTAATTCTCACCATAATTTCAATAAACTTAGTGTGTTTATATGGCACGAGGCTAAGATTGACTAACGGGGAGATTGGATTCATGCATGTTTGTTGGCCTCATAAAGTTCTAGGCATTTTTCGCTATCATATATGAATTGAATAAATCAGACAATGCAGAATAAATCAGACAAGCAATTGACAGCTCAACACAAGTAATAAATCACATGAAAAATTATATTATTTAGTTACTTTAACTGAGTTGTGATGGCAAATAATATTATAAATAAATAAATAAATAAAGCACTACATAGTTTTATCCCAATTTTTACTCATATAGTATTTGTAGTTATGATTATATATATATATATATATATATATATATATATATATATATATATATATATATATATATATATATATATATATATATATATATATATATATATATATATATATATATATATATATATATATATATATATATTATTGATGATTTGACATCTACGTTTCATGAATCGACAAGTGCGAGATATGATGTGAAATTTATCTCAAGTGATGGTATTAATGTATATAGATTATATTAATTAATCAATAATTCACTCTCGAAAAAATTAATCAATAATTCAAGTCATAGTTGTTTTTTTTTTTCCTCGAAAGAGAAAATTATAGATAGTTTCTCTACATGCATGTTAAGCATGCATGATATAAGAAGATCATATTTATCTTCATTCATAGTGTCATATATGGCTTCGTCACTTTGCTTTGACTGTCACGGGATGAGAATGGTTAGGTTTGGCACGTACTATTCAAAAATTTGAATAAGACGGGACAAGAGGTTGCTCTTAATTAGATGCTCTCTTTTCATTCCTACTCTTGGCCCTTGCTCAACATAATTGATATGAAAAGTTATTAATAGCCCTTACTAAGGATTTCTATTCCAAATTTATCCCTTTGGACTGTGTTTGGTTTGAAAGAAAATGGAGGAAAGAAAAAGAAAGAGAAAGAAAAAGAAAAAAGAAAATAAAAACTGGTATTTCTTCAATGTAAGGTTAGTAAGAAAACATTTTTTTTCTTTTAAATTTTCTCTCAAACAAAACAATGGAAAATATTTTCTTCATATTTACTTTTCTTTTCCTTCATTTCCCCTCAAACCAAAATGAGCCCAAGTGTTTGGTTCATAAAAAAAATGGAAGAAAAGAAAAAAAAAATAGGGGTATTTACTGGTTTGTCCCTCAAATCTTTATATATTATGATTTTGCCCCCCAAATCTTCATATTTAGAATTTTGCCCCTCAAATCTCATAAGTTAAAACAATTTTGCCCTCCATCTCTAACACAGTTAAATATTTGACCATTTTATCCCTCTTTTGCTCTTCTATTTTCCTCCTCTCTTCTTCTTCTCTCTTCCTCCTTTCTTCTCCTTTTCTTCATTATTTCTCCTCTCTTCTTTCTCCTCTCTTCTTTCAGTATTTAACTGTGTTAGGGAAGAGAGGAGAAGAGAGGAGGAAGAGAGGAGAAAGAAGAGAGGGGAAATAATGAAGAGAGTAGAAGAGAGGAGGAAGAGAGAAGAAGAAGAGATGAGGAAAATAAAAGAGGAAAAGAGGGGTAAAATAGTCAAATATTTAACTGTGTTAGGGAAAGTTAGAGAGGGGGGCAAAATTGTTGTAACTTATGAGATTTGGGGGGCAAAATTCTAAATATGAAGATTTTGGGGGCAAAATCATAATATATAAAGATTTGAGGGACAAACCAGTAAATACCCCAAAAAAATAATAAAAGAGAAAGGAAAAGAGAAAAGGGGAAAAAAAAGAAGATGGAAATTGGCTTTTCTTTGATATTTGTTTAGTAAAAAAATATTTTTCTTCTTTTAAATTTTCTCTCAAACCAAATAATTTCCTTCATTTTCCGTCAAACCAAGATATTTTTATTTCTTAATAGTTACTCCTTAATATAATCGAGGAAAAAACAAAAAGAGAGTAGGAGAAAGTGAAAGATGTTTATAATGTTATTTTAGAAAATAAGTAAATTAATGCTTGATAGGAATTAGATAAAAACTCAACAGTTATAAAAAAAAAAAAAAATTACAAACCAAAATTGACAGATCAAAGAATACACTTTTGTAAAATATCATCTTGACATAAACATTAAAAATTAGTTTGTAATATCCATTTTTTCTATTTAGTCTCAAGCATTTGTATTAGAAAAAGGATAGTTTTCGTCAATCCGTTTTTTGTGATTTTTGTGGTATTTTCTTTTTAAGTTTGTCGAGATGAAGTAAATATTGGACTATTTTGCTTGCCTTTAATAACGATCTTAAATTTCATGTCAGTTTCCTCATACTCTAAGAAGAGAAGAGAAAATTGTGATGTAATTGTTTTATTTGAGATTGTAAACGAGGCACTTAATTTGAAAGATAGAATGGGAGATACAAGCACTTTTGGTAACCAACACTTGCGTTGCTCTTCAAATATAATACGCACTCTCAAGTTGAGCTAGAAATGAAATGATGGATTGATCACTACTTTTATTTTCTAGAAAGTTAATTAATGGTAATTGATTAGCAATTGTTTATCCTTTATTCAGAATTGGCAAAAAAAAAAAAAAAAAGAAAAGAAGTTAATCAATGTTAATATGAAAGCAAGTGATGGCAGAAAGAAATAGAAAAAAAGACAAATATGTTATGAACGTTTAATGAAAGCAACCCCGGCCATAAAGTGTAAAATTGGAAATAGGAAATTACATTACACTTGATTTCCGTCTTGTCAATTTGATGGATCTAATCTTTACTCTTTGCTAATACTTAAAGAGATTATCGACCAACAAGCGAATAACATATGAATGTTGTAGTTAGAATCATAATTTAGCTCATGAAGAATGAGTATATTATGTAAATTATTATGAAAGTAGATCTTAGGGTTTGATAACTTCTTCAAAACTAACTGTACATGAAATCTATCAATATTTGTAGTATCGAAATAGCCATACTTGTCTCAGAATACTCAAACTTGTTTGGTGGGAAGAGTTAAAAAGTACAGAGAGAGAGAGAGAGTTCTATACATAGATCCTCAAATATTTTTTAACGCTAAACAGCGGGATGTAGTCCTCCACGTTCCATTAAAGAGACAATAACAGAACAATTATAGTCATGGTTCACAAGTAGGGTGGTCCAATAATAAGTGTTGGCAGTGAAAATTTCTAAGTAGAATAGAGTTTTCCACAACAGAACACGGAGCTAACTCAGTAGCTCCGCGTTTGGCTATTTTAGCCTCGTGTTTAAGAAAAACGATGAGCTAATCGATAGCTCCGCGTTCTGATTTTTAACTCCGCTTGAATAGATAGCCAGAATCTTAAATTGATTGAGATTGTGATTTGGGCTTATCCAAATACCCAAATTAAGTCCGATCAGAATTCTAAATCAAGAGATTTAAATCAAAACTAAGATATTTGATTGGAATCCTTGATGAGTACAAATTCTATTTAGATAGAAACTCTTATATTATCCTAAGGTTATAAACACCCTCTTGAGGAAGCCTTAGGAGATCTTTTGGAAGTTTTTGTGAAGTGCAAGTTACGCGTAAGAGTCTTGAACGAATCAAGACCAGAGAAGATCAACTCTACAGTCGGTCGGCATCTTTTTCATCAGGAGCAAGAAGACCATCGTCGTCAGATAGTCTAAAAGAGCTACTTCGATAGATCCCATCGCCACATAGATCTCATGATATTATTGTAAAAGAGAGCGATATCATATAAATCCTCTCGTTTGTTCTTTCTTTTTCTTGTTCTCTTTCGTTGTAATTTAAATTAATTCAATGGAAGGAAAGCAACGAATTGCTGTTGCAAACAAACTGGCGACCACAATGGGAGAATTGTCTTTCATCAAAGAAGATATCGTGGCGCAATCTGACGTCGAGAGGATCGGATCCAATGTGAACATGCTGGTCGTAGAGATCGACCAGCAGACGAGGAGTATCTTTTCTCTGAATCGGGTAACCTGACTGAAACGCGATGCTATCATCGCGTGCGCTCCAATACCCGAGGATCGGGTAATCGGGTATCCACCGATAAACAGGGACCCTTGGAGACCGTGGCCATAGAGCCGTCGTTTGGACAGAAAATCCTAGTAGAGGATGGCCTCTCTACTACCGAAGAAGGCATGGGAACTGGATTAACCGGAACCCAACTCTGATATAGAAATCGGAGAGCTAGGCGAAAGGCTCTCAAAGCCTACATTGAACGCGAGGCTAACTTCACAAAACGCGAGGCTATAGTCCCTTACAAACTGGCTCGCGTTAATCGCAAAACCAGCCAAGATCGCGATAAACGCGAAGCTAAAATTTGCGACAAACGCAAGAGTTCTAACACTCGCGTTAATCGCGAGGATAAAATCTCTTTAGAGCCAGCGTGTGATTCTCCACGCGAGGCTATTACTGCGCTTAGCGATAAATGCGAAGCCAGTATAACTTGCGATAAACACAAGATTTTTAACACTCGCGATAAATGCGAGGATAAAATTCCTTAAAGCCAGCATGTGATTCTCCACGCGAGGTTATTACGGGGCTTAGCGATAAACACGAAGCCAGTACAACTTGCGATAAATGCAAGATTTTTTACACTCGCGATGAACGCGAGGATAAAATTTCTTTAAAGCCAGCGTGTGATTCTCCACGCGAGGCTAATACTGAAGCCAGTAATACTTGCGATAAACGCAAGATTCCTCAGCTGTGCGTAAATCGCGAAGATGATTGGCAAATCATCGTTAATAGCAAAAATCACGCTAAACGCGAAGTTATAACTTGTGTTAATCGCAAGAGTAAGCCAGCGTTCAAGAATTTTCTTCCACGTGTGACTAAGATTCCTGAAGATAAACTTCTGCAAAGACGTCAAGCCAGTGTAAAATGCAAGGCTAGCGTAGTAAAACGCGGAGCTATGTCTCAGCTCCGCGACGCAAAACATGGAGCTATTTCTCAACCCCACGACGCAAAACGCGAAGCTATCTCCCAGCTCCGCGTAAATCAATCCGAATACAAAATCAGGGTTGATCACCAAACCAGTAGACCAGAACTGGACTCCAGTGATCTCAAGAAGTTTCAGCATGTTCCTGGACCCTCTCAACAGGCGGAGGGGCCCCACCACCCCATATCTAAAGCCATTGATCTCAGGGAGTATCTAACTAGGAAAAGAGTTATAAATCAAATTCAATATGAACCTACTTGTCATTAGCAGCAACTTATGATAGCAGTATCCACTGTAGTGGACAGTTGCTGCTGCAGCAAGAACAGGGTATCGGTATTCGAACGATTAACTGAGTCAGACAAGAACCCTACTAAGAAGATAAAAACCATTCCCGAGGAAAAGAATGGAGAATTGTAACCTCTAATATGGTTGGAAAGGGAAGAAAGTTGTAGAGATGGATAATGATTCGGAATCAAATGATGAAGAACCTCATCATCTCACTCGACTTAAATCAGGAGCTGTCCCACCTCGAAACTATAAGAGGCTTGTAAAAGGTTCTTATGACGACGACAGCGATAACTCGGCTATAGCTTCACCTCGTTTCTCTGCGTCATCTCGACTACAAAAGTCAGCATCACATATGGTGGATAAATCTGACAACATAGATCAAAGATTTGAAGCCTAAGAAAGGATGATCCGAGATCAACAAAAAACGATAGAGGATCTCAAAGTGATGCTCTTGAAGGTGGTAGAAAATATCCAGAAAATAGTCAAAGATAGGGCCAAAACTTCTTCAGAACCACCACCAAAGAAAGAAAAAGAAATTCTGTTCAATGAAGAAGATAGAGAAGAAAAAGTTCTCTCGATACATGAAGACGAGAATAAATATTCTTTTCATGACCCTCATAAAGAGAAAATTTAGAAGCTATGAAGCCAGCTTGAAACCTTGATGCACAAGAAGGAGCTAAAAGAATCAGGGATTTCAAGACCATACCCACTTGAATGGGATTTGGCACCATATTCTGAGAAATACAAACCGCTCAAATTGGAGCCATATGACGGGAAAGGATCTCCTAGTCAACATATTTATTACTTTTTGTTCCAAACAGGATATTTGATGGGCAATGACCCAGTAATGACCAAGGTATTTGTAAGTACCTTGCGAGGGCCTGCCTTCACTTGGTTTATGCAGTTGCCCCCAGGAATTATCAATACCTGGTTTGATGTTGAGAAGCAATTTCTCGCACGTTTTTTCGAGGATGATACCGAAATTACGGTTTATTCCCTCCTTGCAACTAAACAAGGGGAACAAGAAACAGTAAAAGATTTTATAGAAAGGGTCCGGGAGAAGTCCGTGCACTACAAAAGTGGAATGGTCCAAGAAACTTGGTAGAGACATGTCGACATAATCTTAAAACCAACGTGCTCTTAAAAATGGGGGTCGTAGAGTTTAAGGTATGGAGGGATTTGCTCAAACAAGGAGAGTAAGCCGAGGACTTGATCCGTTGAGTTGAAGAGTCTCGTGGATCAAGAAATACTGGGAATAATAGGCCGTATACCCAAAATAATAATAAGAATAAAGGGAAAGCGGCAATGACATCAGAGATCGCTTCACAGAAGACAAATCCTCCAAGCCCAAAGCCTCAAAATCAAAAGGGCACGAGACAAAATAGGCCCTAGCAAAAGAGGACCTATACCTTTAAGGCAGAGCAAATGCCTACACTCTTTCACCTGCTCCTTAGGAAGGGAATGTTGAAACTTCCGGAGAATAGAAAATCAGAGGACGCTGGTAAAACCAACGACCCTAACTATTGTCTCTACAACCGTAATGTTGGACACCCTGTCAGGGATTGTTACCCTCTAAAGAACAGAATCCAAGCACTAATAGAAGCTGGAGTCCTGACGCTTAAAGAGGAACAAAAGAAAGTCACTGCCAATATGGCAACCCTTGTGGTTGGAACCCATGAGTTCCCCGCAGGGGTGACCCCAATACCAAAGGGGAAGCTGGTTACGAAAAACCATGACCCCCATAAAAAGGCACAAGAAGGACTTGTCCCCGTAACAACTCAAAAGGGTGAAGTAATGTGGGTCCACCCTGATTTACTACAGGATGAACAGTGGAGTACCGTAGAGGGTCAAAAGAAAAAGCGGATTAACAATACTATTTTCACCAAAATAAAAGATGAATACATAATTGCGGGGGCATTTACAGACTCTGAAGAAGAGCCCGAAACTATGGCCACTCATCAGGATGGGGCAGGCCCTTCCGGCACTCGATCTGGTAAAACATATCTCAAGGACTACACCAGAGTAGACCCGAAAGATATATATGGGGAACTCGCAAAGCCTGCAAAGTAGAAAGGGCTTCCTTTCTAGAAAAATCCTAGAAAAGATGAAGGAGTCAAGGACGCTACCTTCAAATTTGACATAATAGCTTAGCTGGCTAATATTCCAGCTCGAGTCACGCTGTCCGAGTTGTTACGATTGTCGAAATCGACTCGCGAGGCGTTAAGAGAGGCCTTGGCAGATTCTGAGTCATTCCTAGCTCAGATTGTCGAGCTGGCTGATCAAGAACAGGACTCTTGCCCCCGCTGTCATCAAGTGAGGAGGCAGGTCCCACGGATTACTTTCTCTCCAGAGGATATACATGTAAGAAATATAAAGCATAATAGGCCTTTATATTTCGCGGATATGTCGGATTCACGAAGGTGGATCGCATCCAGATTGATCTAGGGTCTGCACTAAGCGTCAATTCCAGAAGGTTGATGCAGCTATTGAGAATCTCTCCCCATCGCCTGACACCAACTAACATAACAATATACGGGTTTAATGCCAATGATAGTTGTCCCCTTGGAAAGATCTGACTCCAATATCAAATCGGGAATTTAAGGACGGAGGTCACATGCTACGCCATTGACACAGACACTTCCTACAACATTTTACTGGGACAGCCTTGGATCCATGCCTCTATGATAGTCCCGTCGACTCTCCACCAGTATATGAAATACTGTGATGAACAAGGAGAAGTCAGGACACTAGTTACAGATAGGCAACCATTTAAAAGGCTGGAAAACTATTTCACGGATGCTATGCTCTACAAGCCAGCCCACGAAGTCTCCGACAACAACCTCAACAAGCCTCAAAAACTTGACGAAAGTGGCAACGAGGTGGATACTGAGTACGAGCCTCCCGAGGAGAACAATGGGGTTGACTATGAAATCAATCCTCATATAAATTTTAATTTGAATTTTGATAATAATGTAGCTGATGTAGTAGAGGATGAGTGGATTATCAATGAAAATATAAAGTTAGTCTACGAGCCTGCTGTAGCTACAGTGTCTGAGCCTTCTTGTACTTCCACCGAAGTGGATGGCCTATTCGAACTTGAAGTTCTGGCGGCATACCGTTTGCCACTCACGTCATCCCTTCTCTCTCAATAAAAAATAACTAAGGGACAAGGTCACTTCTTTGAAGTGCCTCCTCGACAGGTGTCCCAAAAGCCGATCATCTTCGGCAAAGTAATTACGTCACCTCGACAAAGACAAAGCAGTGAAAGTGATGAACAAACATCACCTCAATTTCACTTATATAAACAGAAATCCCGATGAATGATGGAAAAGATGGGTTATAATTTTACCCAGAAATCGAGATTAAAATTTGAAAAGGGCGACGAAATCTCATACCCTCGTTCAGACCAAGAGGAAAGAGCCCAGACTATTATCAGAAGACTCGCAGGAGGTTGGGATATGTGTCTACTCCTCCCTCATCACCATGCATATACGAAGAGAGATCTTCATCCGATGAGGATCTACATCCGATTGATCATGACTCGGATCTAAGTACTGACGCCTGGTTTCAATCCCTGACAGTCAATATGGTTTCAGCCGCACCAGAAAGCGACGAGAAACTGATCGATGTTCAAGATGATTTCTGGGCTAAGCATATGGACACTCTCTGGGATGTCCGCTTTGAACAGTGTGACCCACCCACAGAGGATAAGCTAGTACAGGTCAACATGGGAACGGACGAGAATCCGAAACCCATCTTCATAAGCGACATGCTAACTCCCTTAGAAAAAGAGGAAGTTATATCTCTTATCAAAGAGTATATAGACGTGTTCGTATGGAGCTATGAAGATATGCCTGGTCTTGATCCTTAGATTGCCACACACCGGCTAAATATTAAAGAGGACGCAAAGCCAGTTAAACAACAACAAAGGCGTTTTCAACCGGAGTTGATGGAGGCGATAGTCGCTGAGGTCAATAAACTCATAAAATCAGGATTTGTCCGTGAAGAACAACATCCTAATTGGGTGGCTAACATAGTGCCAGTTCGTAAGAAAAATGGCAAGATTCGAATATACATCGATTTTCGAGATCTGAATGCTGCGTGCTTGATGTGTTATATTTACTGCAAGCGCACAGTATCGTTGTAGCGCTGTACATGTTGTCTCACAGGGATCTAAGGTGTTTCTGTGTTCTTACTTCCTCTATAGTTCAACGGACTAACCAAAGGTTCTAGGTTGAGATCGGATTAATCTAAGTAGCCTAGGATATAGAACCCACTAATTTCCAACCATGTTCTTACTTCTACTATTTTCTTCTATCATAAAAATTCAATATTTTTAGTTTAATTTTTACTTAAAGTGCCCTAAGCATGAGCTATCAAGTATTGTGCAAGTATAGCTCATCAAAAGATGCTACTTCTCATAAAAATAAACTAATTCTTTTAGAAAATTCAAATAAAAAGTCAAAACCTGCAACCCCTATCCCTAACTAAGCATAGATTATCAAGAATCCTAATTCAAGTATAACCTATCAAAGTTCTAAACTTCGGGTCCTTATATTTTAATCTTTCATTTGAAAAATCATGGCTTTATTAATTTTAATTAAGAAGAAAAATATTAGAAAATAATTGCATGGTGGATCTTAGCTTCATCTACATCCTAGAGCTGATCTAATTAGCCACTCATGATTTTTTCTAAGGAAAATCAAATTTAATTCATATAATGATAAACCCTAATCTAGAAAGCGGTAAACCCTAATCTAGAAAGCCGTAACCCTAAATAGAATGCAATCAAATCTATGCAGAAAGAAAATAAGAATCTCAAGAACAATGGATTACCTCTGGACACGGTGTTATGGCCGTCGACCTTCAGCAAAAACCCCAACTTTATTGAACAGAAAAATTCGAATACAAAAAGTTCAGAATTCAGTATCCCGTCAAAATACAAGGGTTAGCCCATAAATAGGCCTCGGAAACTAAACCCTATTTCTAGCAGAACCACAAGACCTATCAATTTACAATTAAGCCCACGACAAATATTACTCTAATACGGCCACTTATGAGCCGCTATTTAGTAGCTAATGCCGCTATTTAGCGGCTCAATTTTGAGCAATTGCACTAAAATTTCTTCTGCAGAAGTATCTTCTCTTCTACTCTTCACTTTCTTGACTGTATTTAACTTCTATTTCCTGCAGTACTTTGATGTTGTAGTCTCGCCCGCTTTAGAAACTTTTCGGCATTTGATTTCCTAGTCCAACTCTGGTTTCATGCCTTTTCCTTGTATAATTTGGATTACCTGCAAAAGACACTAAAAATACCCAAGTAGCATTTATTTATATATAAAAACAGATAAAGTATGAGAGAAAAAATACAATATATGATATTCATCACACCCCCACACCTATCTTTTACTAGTCCTCGAGCAAAACCTAAAGCTAAAAAGAAAAACAAAAATCCTAACTCACTTTCGCAGGAATCGCGATTGCACTTAGCACGTGCAACAAGCCTTTAAACCCCTAGGTTACCCTAGTGGACGAGTGTTGTCTCGTGAGGGTTTGCAGTGAATATACCCACAAAATTCAAGAAGAAAATAGATTAAGGAATAAAGAAAAGAAAAATAAGGATAACCGAAAATTAAGAAAAATAAAAATTTTATACAAAAGAAAGAAAAAATCTATTTTTATATTTTCGTCAATTGGTCTCACTAATATACAAACTTAAGAACGCATTTAGATTATCAATTTTTAAATCGAGCATTATATCAGATACACTTATCATTTTAATAAAAAAATTAAATCTTATCTTTCAATACCTACTAATAGATAATTTATTAGCTCCTATACATCTACGTGCATGTGTGATAGTCTACTTTGGTTTTTTTTTTTGGACTCCAACTCTAACTCATGATTCATCTCCTCTCTCATAATTTTTTTTTCTTTTTTCATTTTTTTTAAGAATATTTCACCTTTCATGCGAGTATTCACGCTTGCTTAGGCGCAAAATACCCGATTACTTAGTTCATACTCTTTTTTTCTCTTTCTTTTTAAGAATATTTCACCTTTCATGCGAATATTCACGCTTGCTTAGGCGCAAAATACCCGATTACTTGGATCATACTCTTTTTTTTTTCACTCTTGAGGCTATTATCTTAATACCAGGCGCACCCCATTATTTTATTCTCACTTTTTTTTAGAGAGAGAAAACTTACTCATTCGTTATTATCTTTATCCTTAACCTAATAAACTATTGTGAGGTGAAAAATAGATGTATAATTGCCTCAAAACTACTGTTAGCGATATTTATTTTTTGGATTTTAATCTTTTTTTCATAAAATTCAAAGTGTATCGTCAAATCTACTCTCATATCCAATTTCAAATCTGAATTTTGTTCCTTTATCTGTAATTAGTTTGATCTATTGATGAAAACAAATATTTTTTTTTATCTTTTTAATCTTTTTGTTGGTCACCCTAAAAACTACCCAAAGTGTAAAATAAAGAAACCCAAAAACCTAAAAAAAAATAAAATAAAATAAAAATAAAATCCTAAAAATCCTAAAAAAAAGAAAAAATAAAATAAAATAAAATAAACATCTCCTAATACACTCCCCCACACCTAAACTTGTGTATGCCCTCATACACAAATCATTGGTGTCGTCCTCTTTGCCTTCTACTTGATTCACCAGGTGTAGAACGTGCTCGTGCTGTAGAAGACTCACCCCTATCAATCTGTTTCAACCGGTGCCAAATTTTTCCAAGACCTTGCCAGACGACGTTGATTTGCTCAGTGGGATCAGCTGGCAAGTCTTGGTCAAAGAAGGCATCATCCTCCTCCTCTTGTGTCAAGTCAGTGGCATATATATCCTCGTTATCAGCATGTCTGCTCCAATCTTCTAGAACAGTAGCATGATATGTCACTGAAATATATTCGGTAGTGATCAACACGCGTGAGGGTGCGTATGCGTCAAATTCGGCACTAGATATAAACTTGCGACACAACTGTGTAATTAAACACGGCAAAGGCAAACTAGTCCTCGACCGCATCTTAGCATCAATAATAGTGTCGAGTAGCTGTGTGCACATACAGAAGTGATAATCTTAACGCATAATACAGTCAACAACATAAAGTGTGGGCGTGTAAAAACACGACATATGTGTAATGCCCATAACATTAGTGTTGACCTAGCGTCAAGTTGCGTGAATATTACGATAGAGTGTCTTGCTGCTGATCCCTTTGTCACGTGTTATTTTGCAGTTTGGGCCCATCCGTGTAAGATAATCCTCAATCTTACCGGGAGTGTGATTCCCGGTGTGAAGGAGGATACCTGTAGAAGCCGAGATGGCCCCTGTATTCATTTCATATAATTGGCCGCGGCAATGGAGGTTTATGGTTTTGCGATCGTCCGAAATTTCGGATTTCGCAAAACTCGCACAAAATTCCTCCACCAACTCTGGGATGTAGAATGCATTAGATGAATAACTGAGATAATTCCAACCCAGAGTTTCGATTGCAGCGGCAAAATAAACACTAAATGCCGCAAAAACTTCTCACAAACAAATCTACCGATGATATCGTACTGTAATTATAAATTTGAAATATGATCAACCCGGTAAACGTAGAAGGGAGAAATATTACCTCCCCTGAAGATTCAGGGGGAAAATCCAAAAATTTCCCGCTAAATAGCGGTAAAAGCCGCTGTTTAGCGGTTGTTTCGTCCCGTCTGGCCTAGAGCTTCGGGGAGAGTCTCTATGATGGTGAGATGAATCTTGTTGAACCAACTGAGCAGTGCAAATCCTGACGATTATACACTGTCATGCAAAGAGAGAAACAAAAACCAAAAGGAGGAAGTGGGGAAGGAAGGGGGGCAGCTAGGGTTTTGGATGAAATGATTTGGGGGAAGATGATGGCTGCTTGGGTATATATAGGGATGGAAAATTACCATTAGCTCCTCATCTTTCCCTAATTTTGCTTTAAAACCCTGCATCACGTTAGTAACATAATATACATGCTATTATACACATGACTACATGCCTTTATGCATAGATTGGATCGTGAAGTGTCACGACCTCTACGTTATCGCTCACTCGAGGTTCTAAAAATGGTTTTAGTCTGTGACCGTTTACTTTGAATAAATTACCATTTTTAGGATCCTCGAGATCAACTGCACCGTGATGGTGCACTGTCCGTACTATGTACGGTCCACTCCATCTTGACCTCAATTTTCCTGGGAATAAATGTAGCCTCGAATTATATAAGAGAACTTTTTGTCCAGGTGCAAATGACTTGCGAATGATTGCTTTGTCATGAAACACTTTTGTTTTCTCTTTATAAATCTTGGCACTCTCATATGCGTCCCGCCTTATCTCATCAAGCTCATTAATTTGTAATTTCCGCTGCTCGCCAGCTTTTTCGAGCTCAAAATTTAGAAATTTAATTGCCCATAAAGCTTTATGCTCAAGCTCCACCGGTAAATGACACGCTTTTCCAAATATCAAACGATATGGAGACATGCCTAGATTAGTCTTGTAAGCAGTACGGTAAGCCCATAATGCATCAGCTAGCTTACAAGACCAATATTTTCTATTATGATTTACTGTTTTCTCCAAAATCAGTTTGATTTGGCGATTGGAAACTTCCACTTGCCCACTAGTTTGTGGATGATATAGTGTGGCTAACTTATGGGTAATGGAATATTTTCGCATAAGCGTCTCAAATGACCGGTTGGTGAAATGGGTACCATTATCGCTAATAATAGCTCGAGGAATGCCAAATCGAGAAAATATATTCTCTTTCAAAAACTTGACAACTACTTTGTTGTCATTCGATTTTGTGGCTATTACCTCTACCCATTTAGAAACATAATCAACAGCAACTAATATGTATTGATTTCAAAATGAGTTGGGTAATGGTCCCATAAAATCTAGACCCCATACATCAAAGATTTCGACCTCAAGGATGGGTTGCAGAGGCATCATATTGCGCCGTGAAATTTTGCCGATGAATTGGCATCATGTGCATGCTTTGCAATATTCCACGACGTCTTTGAAAATAGTTGGCCAATAGAAACCACTCTGCAATACTTTTTCGGCCGTTTTCCTGGGACCAAAGTGTCCTCCACAAGCTAGATCATGACAAAAAGAGAGGACACTTTGTATCTCATCGTTAGGTATGCATCGACGTATGATTTGGTCTGGACAACATTTGAACAGATATGGTTCATCCCAGTAAAAGAATTTTACTTGGGATAAGAATCTATATCGATCCTGCTTGGACCAATGGGACGGAATCTCCTTAGTCACAAGATAGTTCACAATGTCAGCAAACCATGGTTCGTGCATCAATGCAAACAGTTGCTCATCTGGAAATGATTCTTTTATGGGGCACAAATTAGTTGGAGCGTTGGGCAGACGAGACAAGTGATCAGCTACTGAATTATCCGCACCTTTCTTGTCTAATATCTCAAGATCAAACTCTTGTAGCAAGAGGATCCATCGAATAAGTCTTGCTTTTGCATCTTTCTTGGTTAACAAGTATTTCAAAGCAGCGTGATCAGTGTATATTGTAATTCGTGATCCAATTAAGTAGGAACGAAACTTCTCAAGTGTAAAGACGACTGCCAGAAGCTCTTTCTCTGTGGTAGAGTAGTTCAACTGGGCGTCATTAAGTGTCCTACTTGCATAGTAAATCACATGTGGCTGCTTAGTAATACGTTGACCAAGGACGGCACCAATAGCGTAATCAGATGCATCACACATGAGCTCGAAGGGTAAGCTCCAGTCTGGCGCATGAATAATAGGAGTGGTAGTCAGCGCCTTCCTGAGCTGCTCAAATGCTCTTAGACAATCAGGCGTGAAATTGAATGGTACTTCCTTGGCTAGTAGATGTGTCAAAGGCCTAGCAATTGTGCTAAAGTCTTTGATAAATCTTCTATAAAAACCAGCATGACCAAGGAAGGATCGTATATCTTTCACTGACTGCGGAGGTGACAGATTATTGATGAGGTCTACCTAGGCTTTGTCAACCTCGATACCTTTCTTCGAGATGACATGCCCTAGAACTATGCCATTTTTGACCATAAAATGACATTTTCCCCAATTGAGTGTCAAATGCTTCTCATTACAACGCGTGAGAACTAACTCTAAATGATGCAGACACTCTTGGAATGAATCTCCAAAGATAGAAAAATCATCCATGAAAATTTCAAGAAATCGTTCAACCATGTCAGAGAAAATACTTACCATGCACCTTTGGAACGTGGCAGGTGCATTGCATAACCCAAATGGCATGCGTCTGTATGCAAAGGTGCCGAATGGACATGTGAACGTGGTCTTTTCTTGATCCTCCGGAGCGATGGAAATCTGGTTGTAACCAGAGTATCCATCTAGAAAACAATAGAACTCATGTCCGGCCAACCGTTCCAACATCTGATCAATGAATGGTAAGGGGAAATGGTCCTTCCTAGTTGCAGCATTAAGCTTCCTATAATCAATGCAGACTCGCCATCCCGTCTGCAAACGCATCGGGATAAGTTCATTTGCATCGTTCTTGACTACAGTGATTCCGGATTTCTTAGGCACTACCTGAACTGGGCTAACCCATGCGCTATCAGAGATAGGATAGATAATCCCATTGTCAAAACACTTAAGAATATCTTTCCTCACAGCTTCTTTCATTACCGGATTCAACCTACGCTGAGGATCTCTTGTAGGTCATGCATTGTCTAGCAAATGAATTCTATGCTGCACTATAGAAGGACTTATCCCCTTAATATCGGCCATACTCCAGCCTATGGCTTCCCTATGTGCTTTCAACACTGATATGAGTTTTTCTTCCTGAGCGTCAGTCAATTCTGAAGAGATAATGACTGGTAGTGTGTCGTGTTCACCCAAGAAAGCGTACTTGAGATGACTCGGAAGGGCCTTCATCTCAAGCTCGGGTGGACACTCAATAGATGGTCGTAACTGAACTCGTGGTTCAGTCATCAATGGCTCAGGTGGAAGTTTCCATTGAGTGGAAGACATATAGTTAGATGATTCATCGAGCGTCTCTAAGGATACACTCTCATCAACTAAACCATTCAGCTCATCAAAGAATTTCTCCTCTTGGTGTTCACTAGACAACCCTTGGATCATATTCACTTCTAGAGGCTCGTCATGTGGATCACTTGGTTGGCACCCTAGATTGAATATATTCAAGTCAAGTGTCATATTTCCAAAGGAAAGTTTCATCGATCCACTCCGGCAATTGATAACAGCATTGGAAGTGGCCAAGAATGGACGTCCCAAAATAACTGGGATACAATGGTGTGGATTCATCACAGGTTGAGTTTCGAGGACTATGAAATCAACTGGGAAGATAAACTCCCCAATCTTAATCAAGACATCCTCAATCTCTCCCATAGGTGTCTTTACAGATCTATCAGCTAGATGTAACGTAATCCTTGTAGGTCTCAACTCTCCCAGTCCTAACTGCTGGTACACTGAATAAGGAAGCAAGTTGACACTTGCTCCTAAATCTAGTAAAGCCCTTTCAATCACTGTAGTCCCTATAGTGCAGGAGACAGTAGGACTTCCAGGGTCTTTATACTTTACAGGTGTTGACTGAGAGAGGATGCTAGATATGTTAGCAGCTAAGAAGACTTTTTTTGGAACATTGGTTGTTCTCTTCTTTGTACATAAATCCTTTAAGAATTTTGCATAAGCAGGTACTTGTTGGATTGCATCAAGAAGAGGAACATTGACCTTAACTTGCTTGAATAACTCAAGCATGTGCTCCACCTGAGGAGAATTTTTCTTCAAACAATTTGGATAGGGAGCCTTTGGCTTATAAGTATGGTCAATTGGAGGATCAGAATTAGAAGGATCAGATTCTTCTATCGTGCCAGTGGGTAGATTGTGGGATGATGATGATGAATCATGAGGTGGTGATGGAATCGTGGTATCAGGGAGTGTAGCTTGCCGTACAATAGGAGTGGAATCAAGTGGCATGGCTACGTGATTGTCAACCAGTTTGCCAGATCGAAGTGTGTGAATGGCATTAATTTGGTTGACATGCGACTGATTCAAATTTGAGGAACTAGCATTAGAATTTGTTATGGGTTGACTTGGAAAAGTGCCCTTGCCACGTTCACTCATTTGATTTGCTAGTTGTCCAACCTACTGCTCTACACTCTTAATGGATTGAGAGTTTACGAGCAAGTGCTGATCTGTTCTTTGAATGAAATCAGTTGACACTTTCATAAGATTCTGCATGTATGTGTCAAGGTTGGACTGAGACTTGAGAAGAGTTTCAACATTCTTCTCAAGTGATTGAAGTCGCTTTTCTTGATCATTATTAGACCCCTGTTGTGGATATGAGTGATTTTGTGCAGGTGATCTATTATGGTTGTTCCCATGATTTGAAGTATTTGGGTGTTGATAAGCACCCATATTTGGTCTTAGGAACTGACCAGTAGCTGGAGGCTGCATGTTGGAGTTCAGGGCTCCCTGATATTGCCCTTGACCCCATGAGAGATTTGGATGGCTCCTCCAGCCAGGATTGTATGTTGGAGCGTATGGATTATTGACGGGTCTTTGATACATAGCGTTAGCTTGCTCAAGTGTGGGACCCGTAAGATTTACAAACAATGGACACTCCTCCATAACGTGGTTGGGAATTCCGCAATTAAAGCATGTGGGACTTTGGAGTTAATTCACTTGACCCACTGGTGGAGACTGAACACTAGGAGTCTCCAGTGCCTCAATTCTTCTCATAAGAGCTGCGATCTTTGCTTCAGCAGCTATAGAGCTGTCGACGCTATGGATCCCACTCTTTTGAGCAGAAGTTGATATACTGGGCTTCTCAGTGGAACTCTCCCACTGCATAGTCTTCCATGATAAGTCCTCAACAAAGTCCCATGCTTTATCCTCGTTTTTCCTCATAAACTCCCCTTGACACATGGATTCTAGAAGAGTTTTGGATGTGTAATCAAGTCCTTCGTATATGATTTGACACAACTGCCACTTTTCTATTGCATGGTGGGGGCATTGAGCTAATAAATCCTTAAATCGTTCTAAGTATTTCCAGAAGGGTTCTCCTGGCACTTGACGGAATTGATTGATTTGATTTCTGATTCGTGCCGTCTTGTGCGTAGGATAATACTTCTTGAGAAACACTGTAACGAATTCATTCCAAGTAGTGATTGAATCAGTAGGCATACTGTACAACCACTTCTTGGCGTTATCCTTAAGTGCAAAAGGGATGAAGCAGAGCTTAATTGCGTCCTCCGATAAATTTTGCAGTTTAATCATTACGCACACTTCCTGAAATTCACTGATAAAGAGATATGCATCTTCTGAATCAGAGCCAGTGAATTTGGGAAGCATACTAATGTACTGCGGTTTTAATTCGTAGTGATTACCCGCTACGTGTGGAAGTTTGATACATGATGGTAATGAAGTACGCAACGGGTAACATCGATCCTGAAGGATTGGGATCGGCTGGTCCATCTTGTCTCCCATGAACAAATCTGATCTTACAAGTCGACCAAATTGATCACGGGTCCAATGTGGCATGAACCAGTGACCGTGAGTGTATGCGTGAACTTCCTAAGCTAATGCAAGAAGTGGAGTGTGGTGGAGAGATAAAACGGTGGAATAGATATGATCAAATAAAAATGTAATTTCTATTGTTCCTAATTTTTTATTTTTTTATTTTTTTAATTTTTCTACAGAACCAGGAAACAAAACTACAGAAACAGAGAAAAACTGGGTTCAGAAAATACCTCCCACGCCGCTAAATAGCGGTTTGCGCCGCTGAATAGCGGCTAAGCTATAGAGTTTGATTTGTGAATTTTTTCCACTTGGTCCAGAGGCTCTTCCAATCCTTTAAAGCTTCCTGTATCTGCAATATCTATTTCCTGCATACTCACACACACTGTTAATTCCGTAAAACGTCAGAAAAAGCAAGAAAAACACCGTCGATCCCCGGCAACGGCGCCAAAAACTTGATGTGTTATATTTACTGCAAGCGCACAGTATCGTTGTAGCGCTGTACAGGTCGTCTCACAGGGATCTAAGGTGTTTCTGTATTCTTACTTTCTCTATAGTTCAACGGACTAACCAAAGGTTGTAGGTTGAGGTCGGATTAATCTAAGTAGCCTAGGATATAGAATCCACTAATTTCCAACCATGTTCTTACTTCTACTATTTTCTTCTATCATAAAAATTCAATCTTTTTAGTTTAATTTTTACTTAAAGTGCCCTAAGTATGAGTTATCAAGTGTTGTGCAAGTATAGCTCATCAAAAGATGAAATAAACTAATTCTTTTAGAAAATTCAAATAAAAAGACAAAACCAGCAACCCCTATCCCTAACTAAGCATAGATTATCAAGAATCCTAATTAAAGTATAACCTATCAAAGTTCTAAACTTCGGGTCCTTATATTTTAATCTTTCATTTGAAAAATCATGGCTTTATTAATTTTAATTAAGAAGAAAAATATTAGAAAATAATTGCATAGTGGATCTTACCTTCATCTACATCCTAGAGCTGATCTAATTAGCCACTCATGATTTTTGCTAAGGAAGATCAAATTTAATTTATCTAATGATAAACCCTAATCTAGAAAGCGGTAAACCCTAATCTAGAAAGCAGTAAATCCTAAATAGAATGCAATCAAATCTATGCAGAAAGAAAATAAGAATCTCAAGAACAATGGGTTATCTCTGGACACGGTGTTGTGGCCGTCGACCTTCAGCAAAAACCCCAACTTTATTGAACAGAAAAATTCGAATACAAAAAGTTCAGAATTCAGTATCCCGTCAAAATACAAGGGTTAGCCCATAAATAGGCCTCGGAAACTAAACCCTATTTCTAGCAGAACCACAAGACCTATCAATTTACAATTAAGCCCACGACAAATATTACTCTAATACGGCCACTTATGAGCCGCTATTTAGCGGCTCAATTTTGAGCAATTGCACTAAAATTTCTTCTGCTGAAGTATCTTCTCTTCTACTCTTCACTTTCTTGACTGTATTTAACTTCTATTTCCTGCAGTACTTTGATGTTGTAGTCTCGCCCGCTTTAAAAACTTTTCGGCGTTTGATTTCCTAGTCCAACTCTGGTTTCATGCCTTTTCCTTGTATAATTTGGAGTACCTGCAAAAGACACTAAAAATACCCAAGTAGCATTTATTTATATACAAAAACAGATAAAGTATGAGAGGAAAAATACAATATATGATATTCATCAGTGCCCTAAGAACGATTTCCCACTCCCAATTACTGATGTTATGATCAATAACACCTGCGGTTATGAGATGATGTCTTTTATGGATGACTTCTCATGTTACAATCAGATCAAGATGCACCTGAATGATGAAAAGCATACAGTTTTCAGAACGCCGCTGGGGGTATACTGTTATACGGTAATGCCTTTCGGATTGAAGAACGCCGGTGCCACTTATCAACGTGCAATGAGCATAATATTTAAAGAACATCTACGAAAAATGGTAGAGTGTTACGTGGATGAATTGGCAGTCAAAAGCAAAAACAAACACGATCACCTTCATGCTCTGAAAACAGTTTTTGACTTTATGCGAAGACATCATTTGAAAATGAATCCTGCTAAGTCCTTTATGGGGTTGTCTAGTGGGAAATGCCTTGGGTTCATAATTACTTCAGAAAGAATTTTCCTTGATCCTGAAAAAGTAAAAGCGATCAACGAGATGCCGCCTCTCCACAATTTTAAAGAGTTAAGGGGGTTACAAGGAAAACTGGCCTATATCCGGCGCTTTATCTCTAACCTATCAGGGCGATGCCAGCCGTTCTCCAAACTCATGCAGAAGGGAGTTTCTTTTGTATGGGATGAGGTATGTTAACAGGCATTTGACGATCTCAAAGAGTACCTCACGAAACCTCCTGTCCTCATGGCACCTGTCCCAGGGCAGCCATTTCTTATATATGTAAGGGCCATGGATAATGCATTAGGAGCATTACTTGCTCAGTACAATGAGCACGGCCTTGAACACGCCCTTTATTACTTAAGCAGGACAATGATCGGAGCCGAGCGTCGGTATACCCCAATTGAAAAAAAATATTTAGCCCTAGTGTTCGCTGTTCAGAAGATGCGACACTACCTTTTAGGGCAAACGATACATGTCATCTCACGGGTTAACCCCTTGAAAATCCTCATGACAAAACCGGGATCCTTAAACGGCCGATTGGCGAAATGGGCATTATTGCTGTCACCATATTATATACACTTTGTTCCTCAAAAAGCCATGAAGGGACAGGCGATCGCCGATTTCCTAGCAGACCATCCAATTTGGTCTAAGCAGACGTTAGAGGTTAACACAACTAGTAAAGAACAAGCATGGCAGATGTTCTTTGATGGTGCTGCCAGATGATCTGCTGCTGGAGTAGGGGTTGTACTGATATCCCCACATAAACACCTACTGCCTAACGGTTACTCATTGACAGAGCCATGTACAAATAATGTGGCAGAATACAATGCGCTCATTATTGGCTTAAAGATGAGTCTGCAGCTGGGGGTGAACTCTTTAAAGGCATATGGAGACTCTAAACTAATTGTCAACTAGATGACAGGTGAGTATAAAGTAAGACATGAAGCCCTCATCCCTTATCATCAGCTAGCCATCGAGCTAGCAGGATATTTTGAACAGTTTTATATCTATCATATATCTCGGAATGAGAACGTCTATGCAGATACTCACGCTGCACTAGCTGCAACATTGGCAATCCCGCCAGGTGAAGCTAAAAGCATCACTATTGGTAGCAGAGAACTCCTCCATCCAGACACGGTGTTCCAAACCAAAGAGGTGTGCCAGACAGGCTTAACTCTGTAACCCCGTGATTGGTGATTTCCATTTATAGATTATGCCTTATATGGGATACTGCCAGAGGATCCAAAAGAAGCCGCCTCGATAAAGAGGAAGGCCCCGAGATTTTAGTATGATCATACACTTTGTTGGCAGTGAAAATTTCAAAGTAAAAATAATGTTTTCCACAACAGAACGCAGAGCTAACTTAGTAGCTCCGCGTTTGGCTATATTAGCCTCGCATTTGAACAAAACGCGGAGCTATTCAATAGCTCCGCGTTAGTTCCGCGATCTGGTTCTTAGCTCCGCGTTTTGATGAGTTTAACTCCGCGTGAGCAGATTTCCAGAATCTCAAATTGATTGAGATTATGATTTGAGCTTATCCAAATACCCAAATTAAGTCCGATCAGAACTCTAAATCAAGAGATTTAAATCAAAACTAAGATATTTGATTGGAATCCTTGATGAGAACAAATTCTATTTAGATAGAAACTCTCAAATTATCCTAAGGCTATAAATACCCTCTTAGGGAAGCCCTAGGGGTCTTTTTTCGGCAAATCCGGTCTTCTATTCTTCTTTTCAGCATCTTAGAGAATTCAAATTACGCATAGAGTCTTGAGTTCGTAAAAGACCAGAAAAGATCGTCTATAGTTGGCCGCCATCTTCAAAAGAGAGGAGTTCGACGTCCGATCGTCCAAAAGAGCTGCTTGACAGATCCCATCGCCATAGATCCCACATATCATTATAAAAGAGAGAGATTGAGATATAAAATCCTCTCGTTTGTTCTTTTTATCTTGTTCACTTTCATTGTAATCTAACTTGTATTCAATGGAAGGACGCAAAACTTTTGTGACGAATAAACTGGCGACCACAGTGAGAGCCGTCTCTTTCATTAAGGAAGAGATTGTGGCGCAATCGGACGTCGATATGATCGGATTTGACGTAGACATGCTCGTCGTTGAAATCGACCAGCAGAAGTACGAGGAGTACCTCTCCTCTGGATCATCAGGTAACCTGAACGACACACGACATTATCGTTGCGTGCGCTCCAATACCCGAGCAATGGGTAAAAAGGTATCCACCGAGAAACGGGGATCCTTGGAGACCGCAACCATAGAGCTGGTGTTTGGACAATAAATCCCAGCAGAAGATGACTTCCCGACTGCCAAAGAAGACCTGGAAACTGGATTGACCAGAACCAACTCCGAAATAGAAATCGGAGAGCAAGTCGAAAAGCCCTCAAAGCCCGCCTTGGACGCGGAGCTAAAATCATAGAATGCGAGGCTATGGTCCCTCGTAAACTGGCTCGCGCTAATTGCGAGACCAGTCATTATCGTGCTAAACGCGAAGTCTCAACTTGCGTTGATCGCAAGGAAAAGCCAGCTTGTGATATTCCACGCGAGGCTATTACTGAGCTTAACGAGAAACGCGAAGCCAGTAAGATTTGCGTTAGTCGGAAAATTTTTGACACTCGCAAGAAACGCGAGTATAAAATTTCTTTAAAGCCAACATGTGATTTTCCATGCGAGGCTACTACTGGGCCCAGCGAGAAACGCGAAGCCAGTAGTAGTTGCGATATACGCAAGATTTCTTACATTCGCGAGGATAAAGATTCATTAAAGCCAGCGTGTGATTTTTCACGCGAGGCTATTACTGGACTTAGTGATAAATGCGAGGCCAGTATGACTTGCGAGAAACACAAGATTTTTGATACTCGCAAGAAACGTGAGAATAAAAATTCATTACAGCCAGCGTGTGATTTTCCACGCGAGGCTAATACTGAGCTTAGCGAGAAACGCGAAGCCAGTAGTACTTGCGAGAAACGCAAGATGCCTCACCTCCGCGTAAATCGCGAAGACGATTGGCAAATTATCGTTAATCGTAAAAATCGCGCTAGACGCAAAATCTTAACTTGCGTTAATCGTAAAAGTAAGCCAGCATAGAGAAATTTTCTTCCACGCAGGGCTATTATTCCAGAAAATAAACTTCTGAAGGCATGCCAAGCCAGCGTAAAATGTGAGGCTAGCGTAGCAAAACGCGGGGCTATTTTTCAGCCCTACGAGATAAAACGCGAAGCTAATTTTCAGCCCCGTATTCCAAAACGCGAAGTTGTTTCTAAGCTCCGCGTAGATCAACCCGACTACAGAATCAGGGCTGATCGACGCGTCAGTGGACCAGAACTAGACTCTAGTGATCCTAAAAAGTTTCAGTGAGTTCCTAGACCCTCTCAAAAGTTGGATGGGTCCCACTACTCCATGGCTAAGGTCATTGACCTAAGGGAGTATCTATCCAAAAAGAGAGGCATATAACAAGTTCAAGCTGAACCTGTCTGTCACTGTCAGCAGCTTATGACAGCGGTATCTGCTGTAATGGACAACTGTGGCTGCAGCAAGAGCAGGGTATCGGTGTTCGACCGATTAACCGAGTCGGACAAGAACCCTACTAAGAAGACAAAAATCGCTTTCCTAAAAGAATGGAAAGCTGTAACCTCCAATATTGTGGGAAAAGGGAAGAAGATTATAGAGACGGATGATGATTCAGAATCGAGTGATGAAGAACCTCATCATATCACTCGACTTAAATTAGGAGCCGTCCCGCCTCGAAACTATGAGAGGCTTGTAAGAGATTCTTATGACGATGACAGCGATAACTCAATTATAGCTTCACCTCGTTCCTCTATGTCATCTCGGCTACAAAAGTCAGCATCACATATGGAGGATAAATCTGACGACATCAATCAGATATTTGAAGCTCAAGAAAGAATGATTCGAGAGTAACAAAAGACGATTGAAGATCTTAAAATGATACTCTCAAAATTTGTTGAGAATATGCCAAAAAGGGAAAAGAAACCCCGTTCAATAAAATGAACGAAGAGGAAAAAGAAGAGAAAGCCCTCTCGATGCACGAGGACGAGGATAGATTTTCTTTTCATGATCCACATGGAGAGAAAATAGAAAAATTGCAAAGTCAACTCGAAGCACTGATGCATAAAAAGGAGTTGAAAGAGTCAGGAGTCTCAAGACCATACTCACCTGAATGGGATATGGTACCATACCCTCAGAAATATAAGCCGCTCAAATTAGAGCCATATGATAGGAAAGGTTCTCCAAGTCAGCACATTTACTATTTCTTGTCCCAGGCAGGACATTTGATGGGCAATGACCCAATAATGACCAAGATATTCGTAAGTACCTTGCGAGGGCCTGCCTTTACTTGGTTTTTGCAGCTGACCCCAGGTACTATTAATACCTAGTTTGATGTGGAGAAACTATTTTTTTCACGTTTCTTTGAGGATGATACCGAAATTATGGTTTATTCCTTCCTTGCAACTAAACAAGGGGAATAGGAAACAGTAAAAGATTTCATAGAAAGGTTCCGGGAGAAGTCCGTGCATTGTAAACACGGAATGGTCCAGGAAACTCTAGTCGAGACATGTCGACATAATCTTAAGACTAACGTACTCCTAAAAATGGAGGCCGTAGAGTCTAACACATGGAGAGATTTGCTTAAGCAAGGAGAACAAGCCGAGGACTTGATTCGTCGAGTTGAAGAGTCTCGTGGATCAAGAAGTACTGGAAGTAGTAGGCCATACGCCCAAAATAACAATAAAAATAAAGGTAAAGCGGTAATGACATCAGAGGCAGCTCCACAAAAGACAAATCATCCTCCGAGCCCAAAGCCCCAAAATCAGAAGGGCATAAGGCAAAATAGGCCTCAACAGGAGAGGACCTATACTTTTAAGGCGGAACAGACACCTATACTCTTCCATCTCCTCCTGAGAAAGGGAATGTTGAAACTTCCAGAGAATAGAAAATCGGAGGACGCTGGTAAGACTAACGACCCCAATTATTGCCTCTACCACCGGAATGTTAGACACCCTACTAGGGATTGTTACTATCTAAAGAACAGAATCCAAGCACTGATAGAAGCTGGAGTTCTGACGCTTAAAGAGGAACAAAAGAAAGTCACCGCTAATATGGCAACCATAGTGGTTGGAACCCATGAGTTTCCCGCAGGGGTGACCCCAATTCGAAAGGGAAAGTTGATTACGAAGAACCATGACCCGCACAAAAAGGCTCAAGAAGGACTTGTTCCCGTAACAACCCAAAAGGGGGAAGTTATGTGGGTCTACCCTGATTTACTACAGGATGAGCAATGGACTACCACAGGGGGTCAAGGGAAAAAGCGGACTGTCAATGCCCTTTCTGCAAAGATAAAGGAAGAATATATAGCTTCGGGAGCGTTCACAGATTCTGAAGAAGAGCCCGAAACTATGGCCACTCATCAAGATGGGGCAGACCCTTCCGACACTCGATCTGGGAAAACATATCTCAAGGACTACACCAGAGTAGACCCGAATGATATATATACAGAACTCGCCAAACCTGCAAAACAGAAAGGACTTCGCTTCCAGAAGAATCTTATTAGAGATGAAGGAGCCAAAGAGACTACCTTCAAATTTGATATAATAGCTCAGCTGGCTAATATTCCTGCATGAGTAACGCTTTATGAATTGTTGAGATTATCAAAATCAACACGTGAAGCATTAAGAGAGGCCCTGCCAGACTCTGAGTCATTCTTAGCTCAGATTGTCGAGCCAGCCAATGAGGAATGGGATTCTTGCCCCAACTGTCATCAAGTAAGGAAGCGGGTCCCACAAATTACCTTCTCTCCAGAGGACATGCAGGCAAGGAATATAAAGCATAATATAGGCTTTTATATTTTACCGGATATGTTAGATCCACCAAGGTGGAACACATTCAAATTGATCCAGGGTCTGCACTAAGTGTTGTTCCCAGAAGGTTAATGCAGCTATTGGGAATATCTCCTCATCGTTTGACGCCTACGAACAGTACTATCTATGGATTCAATGCTAACAACAGCCGTCCTCTTGGCAAAATCCAACTGCGGTGCCAAATTGGAGACTTAAAGACAGAGGTTGCATGTTACGTTATAGACGCTGATACGTCTTATAACACCTTGCCGGGGTGACCTTGGATACATGCATATATGATAATCCCGTCGACTCTCCACCAATGTATGAAGTACTGTGATGAACAGGGAGAAGTCCGGACACTAGTTGCAGATAGGCAACCATTCAAGAGACTAGAAAATTACTTCACGGATGCCAGGCTCTACAAACCGATCCATGAGATCCCGTGCGACGATCGCAGCAGGCTTCAAAAGCCCGATGACAGTGGCAATGAAGCCGACACGGAGTACGAGTCTCCCGAAGATAATAATGGGGGTGATTATGAAATCAACCCTCACATAGATTTTAATTTGAATTTTGATAATAATGTAGCTGATGTAGTAGAAAGTGAGTGGATTATCAATGGAAACATAAAGTTAGTTTACGAGCCTGCTATAACTACTGAATCTGAACCCTCTTGTACTTCTACTTAAGTGGATAACCTATCCTAACTTGAAGTTCTGGTGGCATACCATCTGCCACTTAGGTCATCCCTCCTCTCTCGGACTAAAATAATTATGGGAAAAAGGTCACTTCTTTGAAGTGCCTCCTCGCCAAGGGTCCCAAAAGCCGATCATGTTCGGCAGAGTAATTACGTCACCTCGACGAAGACAAAGCAGTGAAATTGATGAACAAACATCACCACAATTTTACTTGTATGAACAGAAATCCCGGTAAATGATGAAGAAAAAGGGTTATAATCTTACCCAGAAACCGGGATTAAACTTTGGAAAAGGGCGACGAAATCTCATACCCTCGTCTAGACCGAGAGGAAAGAGCCCAGATTATTATCAAAAGACTCGCAGGGGATTGGGCTATGTGTCTACTCCTCCCTCATCACCATCCAGACAAGAAGGAAGTTCTTCGGCCGATTAGGACTCACCTCCGCTTGATCATGACTTGGATCAAAGTACCGGCGCCTGGTTTCAATCCTTGACAGCCAATATGGTTTCAGCCGCACCAGAAAGCGACGAGAAACTAATTGATGTTTAATATGATTCCTGAACTAAGCATATGGACACTCTCTGGGATGTCCGCTTTGAACAGCGTGACCCGCCCACAGAAGACAAATTGGCACAAGTCAACATGGAAATGGAAGAAAACTTGAAACCCATCTTCATAAGCGACACGCTAACTCCCTTAGAAAATGAGGAACTTATATCTCTCATCAAAGAGTATATAGACGTGTTCGCATGGAGTTCCGAAGACATGTCCGGGCTTGACCCTCAAATTGCCACACACTGGTTAAATATTAAAGAAGACGCCAAAATAGTTAAACAACAGCAAAGGTGTTTTCGACCGGAATTGATGGAGGAAATAGTTGCTGAGGCCAACAAGCTTATAAAATCCGGATTCATCCGTGAAGAGCAACACCCTGATTGGGTGGCTAACATAGTACCGGTTCGAAAGAAGAATGACAAAATCCGGATATGCATCGATTTTCGAGATCTGAACGCTGCATGTACCAAGGATGAATTTCCACTCTCCATCACCGATGTGATAATTGATAATACTTGCGGTTATGAGAGGATGTCCTTTATGGATGGCTTCTCAGGATATAATCAGATTAAAATATACCCAGATGATGAAAAGCACACAGCTTTCAGAATGTCGCTGGGGGTATACTGTTATACGGTGATGCCGTTTGGATTGAAGAATGTTGTTGGCAGTGAAAATTTCTAAGTAAATAGGACTTTCCACAACAGAACGCGGAGCTACTCAGTAGCTCCGCATCTGGCTAGTTTTAGCCTCGCGTTGAGTAAAATGCGAAGCTATCGATAGCTCCGCGTTAGCTCTGCATTCTGGTTATTTAGCGCTGCGTCTTGATGCGATTAAGCTCCGCGTGAGCAGATAACCAGAATCTCAAATTGATTGAGATTATGATTTGAGCTTATCCAAATACCCAAATCAAGTCCAATCAGAACTCTAAATCAAGAGATTTAAATCAAAACTAAGATATTTGATTGGAATCCTTGATGAATGCAAATTCTATTTAGATAGAAACTCTTGCATTGACCTGAGGCTATAAATACCTTCTTGGTGAAACCCTAGGGGTCTTCTTTTCGGCATCTGAAGTTTTTGGCAATTGAGATCTTTTCCTCTTGGAGAATTCAAGTTACGCATAGAGCCTTGGGTTCGTGAAAGACCAGAGAAGATCGTCTACAGTCGGCCGTCATCTTCAATAGAGAAGATTTCGACGTTTGATCGTCCAAAGGAGCTGCTCGACAGATCCCATCGCCATATATCCCACACAACATATTCTAAAAGAGAGAGATTGAGATATAAAATCCTCTCGTTTGTTCTCTTTTTATCTTGTTCACTTTCATTGTAATCTAAGTTGTATTCAATGGGAGGAAGCAAAACTTTTGCGGCGAACAAACTGGCGACCACAGTGGGAGCCATCTCTTTCACTGATGAAGAGATTGTGGCGCAATCAGACAACATGATCTGATCCGAAGTAGACACGCTGGTCGTTGAAATCGACCAGCAGAAGTACGAGAAGTTCCTCTCCTCTGAATCAGGTAACTTGGACGAGACACGACACTATCGTCGCATGCGCTCCAATACCCGAGCAACGGGTAAAAAGGTATCCACCGAGAGACGGAAATCCTTGGAGACTGCGGCTATAGGGCCGATGCTCGGACAGGAAATCCTAGCAGAGGATGAGCTTCCTACTGCCGAAGAAGACCTGGGAACTGGATTGACCAGAACCCAACCTGAAATAGGAATCGGAGAGCGAGGCGTAAAGCCCTCAAAGCCCGCCTTAGACGCGAGGCTAATGGACGCGAGGCTATGGTCTCTCGCAAATTGGCTCGCGCTAATCCCAAGACCAGTCATTATCACGTTAAACGCGAAATTACAACTTGCCTTAAAAGCAAGGAAAAGCCAGCGTGTGATATTCCACGCGAGGCTATTGCTGAGCTTAGCGAGAAACGCGAAGCCAGTAAGATTTGCGCTAGTCGCAAAATATCTGACACTCGCGAGAAACGTGAGTATAAAAATTCTTTAAAGCCAGTGTGTGATTTTCTACACGAGGCTGATTCTGAGCCAAGCGAGAAACGCGATGCCAATAATACTTGCGAGAAACGCAAGACTTCTCACACTCGCGAGGAACGCGAGGATAAAAATTCTTTACAACCAGCGTGCGATTCTCCACGCGAGCTTAATACTAAGCCAAGCGAGAAACGCGAGGCCAGTAATACTTGCAATAAACGCAAGATTTCTGGTATTCGCAAGAAGCGCGAGGATGATTGGCAAATTATTGTCAGTCGTAAAAACCGCACTAGGCGCGAAACTATGACTTGCGTTAATCGCAAGGGTAAGCCAGCGTGCAAGAATTTCCTTTCACGCGGGGCTATTGTTCCAGAAGCTAAACTTCTGAAGGCACGCTAGGGCAGCGAGAAATGCGAGGCTAACGTGGCAAAATGCGGAGCTATTCTTTAGTCCCGCGAGATAAGACGCGAAGCAACTTCTAAGCTCCGCGTAGATCAACCCGACTACAGAATCAAGGCTGAACGTCGCATCAATGGACCAGAACTAAACTTCAGTGATCCGAAGAAGTTTCAGTGGGTTCCTAAACCCTCTCAAAAGTTGGATGGGTCCCACGACTCCATGGCTAAAAGCACTGATCTTAGGGAGTATCTGTCCAAGAAGAGAGGCCTAGAACAAATTCAAGTTGAACCTATCTGTCGCTGCCAGCAGCTTATGACAGCGGTATCCGCTGTAATGGACAACTGTGGCTGCAGCAAGAGCAGGGTATCAATGTTCGACCGATTATTTGAGTCGGACAAGAACCCTACTAAGAAGCCAAAGACCACTTCCCTGAAAGAATGGAGAGTTGTAACCTCCAATATGGTGGGAAAAGGGAAGAAGGTTATAGAGACGAATGATAAATCAGAATCAAGTGATGAAGAACCTCCTCATATCACTCGACTTAAATTAGGAACCGTCCCGCCTCAAAATTATAAGAGGCTTGCTAGGGGTTCTTATGACGATGACAGCGATAATTCAGCTATAACTTCACCTCCATCCTCTACGTCATCTCAACTACAAAAGTCAGCATCGCACATGGCAGATAAATCTGATGATATCAATCAGAGATTTGAAGCTCAAGAAAGAATGATTCGAGAGCAACAAAAAACGATTGAAAATCTTAAGGTGATGCTCTCAAAGTTTGTTGAGCATAATGCCAAAAAGGGCAAAGAAGCTCTGAACGAAAAAGAAAGAGAAGAGAAAGCCCATTCAATTCACGAGGACGAGGATAGATTTTCCTTTCATGATCCACATGGAGAGAAAATAGAAAAATTGCAAAATCAACTCGAGCACTGATGCGTAAAGAAGAGTTGAAAGAGTCAGGGGTCTCAAGACCATATCCGCCTGAATGGGATATGATACCATACCCTCAGAAGTATAAGCCGCTCAAATTAGAGCCATATGACGGGAAGGGATTGCCCAGTCAGCACATTTATTACTTCTTGTTCCAAGCACTTCTTGTTCCAAGCAGGACATTTGATGGGTAATGACCCGATCATGACCAAAGTATTCGCAAGCACTTTGATAGGCCTGCTTTTACTTGGTTTATGCAGCTGCCCCCAGGTACTATTAATACCTGGTTTGATATTGAGAAATTATTTGTCGCACGTTTCTTCGAGGATGATACCGAGATTATGGTTCATTCTCTCCTTGCAACTAAACAAGGAGAACAAGAGACAGTAAAGGACTTTATAGAAAGGTTCCGGGAGAAGTCGTTGTATTGTAAACACGGAATGACCCAGGAAACTCTAGTCGAAACATGTCGACATAATTTTAAGACTAACGTGCTCCTCAAAATGGGGGCCGTGGAGTCTAAAACGTGGAGAGATCTGCTCAAGCAAGGGGAGCAAGCCGAAGACTTGATCCGTTGAGTTGAAGAGTCTCGTGGATCAAGAAGTACTGGGGATAATAAGCCATATACCCAAAATAATAGAAATAAGAATAAAAAGAAAACGGTAATGGCATCAGAAGCTGCTCCTCAAAAGTCAAATCCTCCACCAAATCCGATGCCCCAAAATCAGCAGGGCACCAGACAGAATAGACCTCAACAAGAAAGGACTATACTTTTAAGGCGGAACAGACGTCCACTCTCTTTTACTTGCTCCAGAGGAAGGGAATGCTGAAACTTCCGGAGAATAGGAAACCAGAGGACGCTGGCAAGACCAACGATCCCAACTATTGTCTCTATCACCGGAATGTTGGGCACCCTACTAGGGATTGTTACCTTCTAAAGAACAGAATCCAAGCACTAATAGAAACTGGAGTTCTAACGCTTAAAGAGGAGCAAAAGAAGGTCACCGCTAACATGGCAATTATAGTGGTTGGAACCCATGAGTTCCCCGCAGGAGTGACCCCAATCCCAAAGGGTAAGATGGTCACAAAGAACCTTGACCCTCACAACAAGGTCCAAGAAGGACTTGTCCCCATGACAACCCAAAAAAGGGAAGTTATGTGGGTCCACCCTGATGTGCTACAGGATGAACAGTGGACAAACACAGGGGGTCAAAAGAAAAAGCGGACTGTTAATGCCATTTCCGCAGAGATAAAGGAAGAATATATAGCTTCGGGATCCTTCACAGTTTCTGAAGAAGAGCCCGAAACTATGGCCACTCATCAAGATGGGGTAGGCCCTTCCGGTACTTGATCTGGGAAGACATATCTCAAGGACTACACCAGAGTAGATCCGAAAGATATATATGCGGAACTTGCAAAACCCGCAAAGCAGAAAAGACTTCGTTTCCAGAAGAATCCTATTAGAGATGAAGGAGCCAAGGAGACTACCTTCAAGTTTGACATAATTGCTCAGCTGGCTAACATTCCAGCACGAGTAACGCTTTATGAACTGTTGAGATTATCAAAATCAACACATGAAGCGTTAAGAGAGGCCCTGGCAGACTCTGAGTCATTCTTAGCTCAGATCGTCGAGCCGGCCGATGAGGAATGGGATTCTTGCCCCAGCTGTCATCAAGTAAGGAGGCAGGTCCCACAAATTATCTTCTCTTCAGAAGATATGCAGGTAAGGAATATAAAACATAACAGGCCTTTATATTTCACCGAATATGTCGGATCCACAAAGGTGGACCAAATTCAGATTGATCCGGGTTCTGCACTAAGTGTCGTGCCTAGAAGGTTGATGCAGCTGTTAGGGATTTCCCTCCATCATCTGACACCGACCAATACAACAATATATGGGTTTAATGCCAATAATAGTCGTCCCCTCAGAAAAATCCGACTCCGATGTCAAATTGGGGATTTGAGGACAGAGACTACATGCTACGTTATTGATGCAGATACCTCCTACAATATTTTATTGGGACGACCTTGGATCCATGCTTACATGATAGTCCCGTCGACTCTCCACCAATACATGAAGTATTGCGATGAAGAAGGAGAAGTCCGAACATTAGTTGCAGATAGGAAACCGTTCAAGGGACTAGAAAATTATTTCACGGACACCAGGCTCTACAAATCGATCCATGAGATCCCGTGCGAAGATCGCAGTAGGCTTCAAAAGCCCGATGACAGTGGCAATAAAGCCGACACTGAGTACGAGCTTCCTGAAGAAGATGATGGGGTTGATTATGAAATTAACCCTCACTTAGATTTTAGTTTGAGCCTTGATAATAATGTTGCTGATGTAATGAAGAGTGCGTGGGTTATTAATGAAAACATAAAGTTAGTCTACGAGCATGCAGTAGCTACTGAGTCTGAACCCTCTTGTACTTCTACTGAAGTGGATGGCCTGTCCAAACTTGAAGTTCTGGCGGCATACCATTTGCCCCTCAGGTCATCCCTCCTCTCTCAATCAAGAATAACTGAGGGACAAGGTCACTTCTTTAAAGTACCTCCTCAACAAGGGTCCCAAAAGCCGATCATGTTCGATAGAGTAATCATATCACCTCGACGAAGACAAAGCAGTGAAAGTGATGAACAAACATCACCTCAATTTTACTTGTATGAACAGAAATCCTGGCAAATCATGAAGAAGATGGGCCATAATTTTACCTAGAAACCGGGATTAAACTTTAGAAGAGGGCGACGGAATCTTATACCCTCGTTCAGACCGAGAAGAAAGAGCCCAGATTATTATCAAAAGACTCGCAGGGGTTGGGCTATGTATCTACTCCTCCCTCATCACCATCCGGGCAAGAAGAAAGTTCTTCGACAGATGATGAATCACCTCCGCTTGATCATGACTCGGATCAAAGTACCGGCGTCTGGTTTCAATTCGTGACAGCCAATATGGTTTCAGCCGCATCAGAAAGCGACGAGCAACCTATTGATGTTCAGGATGATTCCTGGGCTAAGCATATGGACACTCTCTGGAATATCCGCTTTGAACAGCGTAACCCGCCCACTGAGGACAAATTGGTTCAAGTCAACATGGGAACGGAAGAAAATCCGAAACCCATCTTCATAAGCGACATGCTAACTCCATTTGAAAAGGAGGAACTTATATCTCTCATCAAAGAATATATAGACGTGTTCGCATGGAGTTACGAAGACATGCCTGGGTTTGACCCTCAAATTGCCATGTACCGGTTAAATATTAAAGAAGACGCCAAACCTGTTAAACAATAGCAAATGTGTTTTCGACCGGAATTGATGGAGGCAATAATTGCTGAGGTCAATAAACTTATAAAATCTGGATTTATCCGTAAAGAATAGCATCCTGATTGGGTGGCTAACATAGTGCCAGTTCGAAAGAAGAACGGTAAAATCCGGATATGCATCGATTTTCAAGATCTGAACGCTGCATGTCCTAATGATAAATTTCCACTTCCGATCACCGATGTGATGATTGATAATACTTGTGGTTACGAGAGGATGTCCTTTATGGATAGCTTCTCAGATTATAATCAGATCAAGATGCACCAAGATGATGAAAAGCATTCAGCTTTCAGAACGCCGCTGGGGGTATACTGTTACACGATGATGCCGTTCGGATTGAAGAACACCAGTGCTACCTACCAATGTGCGATGAGCACTATATTCAAAGAACACCTACGCAAAATAGTAGAGTGCTATGTGGATGATTTGGCGGTCAAAAGTAAAAATAAAGAGGACCACCTTCAGAACTTAAAAACGGTCTTCGATCTCATGAGGAAATATCATTTAAAGATGAATCCCACTAAGTCTTTCTTAGGAGTGTCAAGTGGGAAATTCCTTGGGTTCATAATAACTTCAAAAGGAATTTTCCTCGACCATGAAAAGGTAAAAGTAATTAGCGAGATGCTGCCTCCCCCCAATCTTAAGGAATTAAGGGGGTTACAAGGAAAGCTCGCATATATCCGGCGCTTCATCTCTAACCTATCTGGACGATGCCAGCCATTCTCCAAACTTATGTAAAAGGAGGTGTCTTTCGTATGGGATGAGGCATGTCAACATGCATTTGATGACTTCAAAGAGTACCTTACTAAGCCTCCTGTACTTATGGCACCAGTCCCTGGGTAGCCCTTCCTTATATATGTAAGGGCCATGGATAATGCTTTAGGAGCATTACTTGCTCAATATAATGAGTACGGCCATGAACATGCCCTCTATTATTTAAGCAGGACAATGATCGGGGCCGAACAGCGGTATACCCCAATTGAAAAGGAATGTTTAGCCCTAGTGTTCGCTGTTCAGAAAATACGACACTATCTTTCAGGGCAAACGATCCATGTCATATCACGGGTTAATCCCCTGAAAATTCTGATGACAAAACTAGGATCCTTAAATGGCCGACTGGCGAAATGGGCATTATTGCTATCGCCATATGATATACACTTCGTCCCTCAAAAAGCCTTGAAGGGACAAGCCATCGCCGATTTTCTTGCAGATCATCCAATTTGGTCCAAATCCAAACAGACGTCAGAGGTCAACACAATTAGCAAAGAACAACCATGGCAGATGTTCTTTGATGGTGCTGCCAGACAATCTACTGCTGGAGTGGGGGTTGTGCTAATATCCCCACATAAACATATATTACCTAACGGTTACTCATTAACAGAGCCGTGCACGAATAATGTGGCGGAATATAATGTGCTCATTATCGGCTTAAAAATGGCTCTACAACTGGGAGTGAATTATCTAGAGGCATATGGAGACTCTAAGCTCATCGTCAACCAGATGACGGGTGTATATGAAGTCAGACATGAAGCCCTCATCCCCTATTATCAGCTAGCCATTGAGCTAGCAGGATATTTTGAACAATTCTACATTTATCATATATCTCGGAATGAGAACGTATATGCAGATGCCCTCGCCGCGTTAGCTGCAACGCTGGCGATTCCGCCAGGTGAAGCTAAAAGCATCACTATTGGTAGCAGAGAACTCCTCCACCCAGATACGGTCTTCCAAACCAAAGAGGTATACCAGACAGGCTTGACCCTGGAACCCCATGATTGGCGATTTCCGTTTGTGGATTATGCTTTACATGGGATATTGCCAGAAGATCCAAAGGAAGCTACCTCGATAAAGAGGAAGGCCCAGAGATTTTATTATGACCATAAACTTCAGATTTTATATAGAAAGTCAAGGGATGGTCTCCTGCTACGCTGCATGTCAAAAGTAGAAGCAGATGAAGTGCTGAGGGAAATACATGATAGAGTATGTGGAGCTCATCAGCCTGGTCCAAAACTCGGAGACCGCATAAAAAGGCTAAGATACTACTGGCCGAACATGATTACGGAAGCAATGGCATACGCTAAACGGTGTCATGCATGCCAAATACATGCCAATTTTATTTATCAACCTCCAGAATACTTGCACAATACCGTTGCTAGTTGGCCATTTGAGGCATGGGGAATGGATATTGTGGGGCCTATAACTCCCCCGTCATCCAGAGGACATCGATTTATTCTTGTAATAACCGATTATTTTTCAAAATGGGCCGAAGCCGTGCCCATGAAAGAAGTGAAAACAACAGATGTGATTAAATTCATCAAGCATCATGTCATTTACCGTTTTGGCGTCCCCCAAAGGATCATTCATGATAATGGCCCGCAATTCATCAGTCAGGGATTCTCCAGATTCTGTAATAAGTTCAGAATCAAATGTATTGCTTCAACGCCATATAACCCCACAGCAATGGGTTGGCCGAAGCCTTCAGCAAGACAATCATTAAACTCCTTCGAAAGTTTGTCTCTTTCAATAAACGAGATTAGGATGAAAAGCTAGGAGAGTGCCTGTGGGCTTATCGCACCACTGTTCGCACCCCTACAAAAGCTACTCCATTCTCTTTGGTCTATGGAAGCGAGGCCGTCTTGCCTCTCGAAATCCAGATTCCATCACTAAGAGTGGCCTTAGCCACAAAGATGACGACAGAAGAACGCCATCAACAAAGACTGCGAGAATTAGAGGCGTTAAATGAGAAGCGTCTCAGGGCTCAACAACAAATTGAGTTGTATCAAGCCCGGATCGTGCAAACGTTCAATAAGAACATTAAACCAAGGACCTTTAAACAAGGAGACTTGGTTCTGACTATTAAAAGGCCAAGGGTTCTAACCCACAAGACTAAGAGTAAATTTGAACCCAAGTGGGAAGGACTGTTCATTGTGGAGACTGTATACTCCAGTGGAGCCTATCGCCTAATGAATCAGAATGGCGATAGAATGATGATGCCGATCAATGGCAAATTTTTGAAGAAATACTATGCTTAATATCCCTGAAAGTACGCACCTACATTTGTCCAAGTTACGCAGATGAGCACTTGGACTCCCTTTTTTTGGCATGCGTAATTGAGCGCCTCTAACCTAAATCTAATGATCCTAACACGATCATCTTTGGTGTGCCCAGTTCAAGTTACGTAGTTGAGCCTTGAACCGCCTCCAATCAAATATTAGGCATGCGCAATTGAGCGCCTCTGACCTAAATCTAATGATCCTAACCCGATCATCTTTGGTGTGCACAGTTCAAACTACGCAGTTGAGCTTTGAACTGCCTCTAATCTTCTTCTTAGGCATGCAATTGAGCGCCTCTGACCTAAATTTGGTGTGCCCAGCTCAAGTTACGCAGTTGAGCTTTGAACTACCTCCAATCTTCTTCTTAGGCATACGCAATTGAGCGCCTCTGACCTAAATTTGGTGTTCCCAGTTCAAGTTACGAAGTTGAGCCTTGAACCGTCTCCAATCTTCTTCTTAGGCATGCGCAATTGAGCGCCTCTGACCTAAATTTGATGTGCCCAGTTCAAGTTATAATAAGGAGCTTTGAACCGCCTCCAATTTTCTTCTTAGGCATGCGCAATTGAGCGCATCTGACCTAAATTTGGTGTGCCCAGTTCAAGTTACTATAAGGAGCTTTGAACCGCCTCCAATCTTCTTCTTAGGCATGCGCAATTGAGCGCCTCTGACCTAAATTTGGTGTGCCCAGTTCAAGTTACGCAGTTGAGCCTTGAACCGCCTCCAATCTTCTTCTTAGACATGCGCAATTGAGCGCCTCTGACATAAATTTGGTGTGCCCAGTTCAAGTTACGCAGTTGAGCCTTGAACCGCCTCCAATCTTCTTTTTAGGCATGCGTAATTGAGCGCTTCTGAACTAAATCTAATGATCCTAACACGATCATCTTTGGTGTGCCCAGTTCAAGTTACGTGCGAGAGCCTTGAACCGCCTCCAATCAAATTCTAGGCATGCGCAATTAGGCGCCTCTGCCAAAAATTTGGTAATCCTGACACGATTGCCTCGGTATTATCAGTCTGAGTTATGCAGATGAGCTTTGGACTGCTTTACCTAAACAACTAAATCATTTTGATGACAAGTTATCTGTTGTGCAAACAAATTTTGTAGCCAGCAAGTAAAAGAATCAAATGATTATCTTTATTTCATCGACAAAAGAATAAAGTTACAAAATTTCTCTCTTTTCTTTTATTAAAGTTCTTATTACAAAAAGAATGAAGAATAAAAGAATAAAAGAAAACTATGGATCTCCTAGATGCTTCAACTTATTCATCACTTCGTCAATCACTCGACGATGAGTCACTTCCAAGGATGGTTGAGCCTGCCGGAGCAAGTCATCATCATTCATTGCAAGTTGCTGGGTTAGATGATGACGAGACTCTCCATTGCACGGCTTCTTATTGTCTCCTCCTGCTCGACCTGCTCTCGTTGGAGAATCAGCGCTTCCCGTTTCTTAACGGATTCCCCTAATTGAAGCTCGTTGGCTACTAAGACCGTCCGAGCTCTAGCAATGGTCTCCTAGGCTTTAAGGATGGCGGCCTGACTCCCCTCAATCTCGGAGTCCACTGCCTTCAAACCCCTAAGAATGGACTCCCGACTAGCCTGGAGCTCTGCCAATTCCCGAGACCATCCTTCTTCCTGTCGTATTAATTCCTGCGCCGCTAACTCCACCCGAAGCCGCGCTAACTCTATAGCAGTGATCGCCTCCACGTCCGCTTGACGAACTGTGTTTAGCGTGTTCACCTGCTCTTCTAAACCATTAAAGCGGGCCCGATAAGGAGTTGCTCGGTCTTGTCCCCCGATCCTTTCAATATTATCCAGATAACTGGATAACATCGGACGTCCAAGACTAAGGAAATCTCTTCTGTCAAGGGTCATCTCGATGTATCTTCTTAGCAACCGTATAAAATCATTAACACTGTAGTTGAAGAGTTCTTTAAGAGGGTCTACGGTGTCTGTATTTAAGGCAGGCAGCGCTAAAGAAGATGTCGCTGGAGAAGGAGCGGTATCTACGGGAATTGAAGAGGAAAAAGCCCGTCCCTGTACCAGGCTCATAATATGCGGGGCCAGTAAAGCCAAGGCAGATCTGGCTGAACTTGGAACCCGAGGAGAAGCGTCGCTAGTACAAATCACCCGGGCAACGCTGCCAACAGGAGAAGATAAGGGAGTGTTTCCACCAGAAGCTCCTCCAGTGGCAGAAGTAGCTTCGAATGAGAACTTCAAATTTTTCTCATCCCCTGCTGAAAGACTTGGAGCTGGAGGAGTTGCGGGTGTCTCAACAGCCATTATGATAGAAGGCGTTGGTATTGCTTGCTGAGGAGCAGAAGGTGCACCAGAAACCACTGGGAAGGTCTCTGTGGAGCAGATCGGTGGTGTTGGTGAGGGCATACTTGGAGACGGTGTAGCCTTTTTTGCGGCGGCTACAATGACAACTTCCGTTCTCTCATCACTCCTTAGTTCGTCAATGGGAGGAATTGATGAGGGAACTGGGCATGTGGCCGGCGTGAAATAGTCAGCGTCAAATTCGCTTGCAGAGCTACCCAAACCACCCGCTGAGCTAGTCATGCCAAAATAGTCCACCCTCTCCTCAGACTCCCCCTTGGTAGTCGAATGCATTGGCGAGAGGGGCTGACCACCTGCATTTCAAGAAGCAAGCAAATGGTGTTACGTATAATGATAAAATAAATAATGGACAAAGAGATAGAACATGAAGAACCATACCAGGAGATACATGTCCGATTGTCGGACTTGAAGGGGGAACCGCCGTTGTTTCCAGGAGCGTACCCATCTCACTACCCAGTGGTTGCACCGCAGGGTGTTCAACAAGTTCTACGGACGGAGGAGCCAGAACCTCGGGAACACTTGGAGCTCCAGCAGGTCCACTCTCCCCTGCCGACACTAGAGACAGAATTGAAGCCAGCAGATCCGAAGCAAACTTAACAGTCGCTTCTTGGGGGGCTACTAGGGTTCCCGGAGCCAACTTCTTCTTCTTTCTGGCAGGCCCTTCCTTTGGGGCAATGCAGCGTTTGAGAGTGGGGCTCCGGGAACGAATGACGACAAGTTGGGGAACACCTCCAACATCAGGGTTGTCATCATCATTATTATCATCATCATCATCAGACTCGCTGACGTCTGATGGTTCGGCCGCTGCACCAAGGAATTCATCCATTCTTTTTACACTCACTCTTGAAGCACCTTGGCGGCTAATGTAGAAAGCCTCAATCTCCTTACAACAGTTTCGGTTGATGGAGAAGTGGGGTACGTCAGCATTTATAATGCTGTACCATGTGCAAAAGCTGAGAGTCATTGCCAGTTCTGGCGACTTCTGTGGCAGGATAAATTCAGCTCCGGTCCCACCAGCAGCAAAATGAAACCAGCCACGGGCACCCTCGTACAGATTCCCCTCATAGGCAAAATTCTTGTTCGGATTACCCACATAAAGTTGGGAATATCCGAACTGGCGAGCAAAGCGGCTCGGGGTATACGGTTCGATAAGACATTTACTATCTTGACGATACACCAGGTGCCCGGGTCGGATGTTAAGGAGGCACCAGAATGCTCCCGAGGATAAAGCAGTGAAGTTATCCACTACCGCAATATCCTTCAACTTCAACCTGTATCCTCCACCAGGAAAGTCGGGGAAGCACCGAAAGATCTCATAATTTTGGTGATGCCGGAGAGTCTTCCTGATTTGAGACATATAGTTATGCTTCCATGAAGAACGCTTGTATAACTCTACAAAGTAGGACTTGTCACCAGAGTGGTGTGAAGCAGTACTCATCAGAGACGGGCAGTGCATGACGAGCCACGCCATCAGATAGGTGTAAGGCATCTCCACCCTAGGGTTCGGGGTCCTCACCTGGGCAATCTCTTTCGACTTGCCTTTCCCTTTCCCTTTGCCCTTATCAACAGGGATGAAGTCATTGCAGAGTGTTTGTAATCCATGCTGCAGATTGCACACTATGGCGGGAAGAAGTCCGAAAGGTCGGCCGTATGCGAGGAGAACTGCTGGATATACCACAGTCATTGCAATTGCCTCTTTTGGTAATAATGGCACAACAAATCTTTTCAATCACAGCATCAAGAACCCAGTAATAAGGTCTCTATTGGATACTAGAAACTGAGCTTGATAGTGGTAACTCTTGAAAGAGATACCAGGACTGAATCCACCTTCATTGGATTCAGTAGTATAATACATTAGCCAGGTCTTGGCGATGCGGTGATCGATCTCCGTGATGTAGACAAGAGCATAGCCATGAATAGTTGTTGAACTATCCTTAGAATTCAAGTTGGCAAAAAGGTAATCGGCCCATTTCTTGTGGCCGATACCTTAATTACGCACACCTGCTAGGTCAGTACAGATGCGGTAATGGCATATCATTTCCCACTATGTAGCATAGATGTGCTCGTCCTTCGCCATCAGCATATTCAACTCTTCAGTAGTGGGGACATACTCTTCGTATGGGACTTCGCCGATTGAAAGCCCAGATACCTCAAACATCTCGTGGAGAGCGAACCCTAGCTCACCCACTGGCGTAAATAAGGTGCAGGTCACGGGGCTATACATCTCCAGAAAGCAGAAGAAATGATAAGCACTCCGAGAGAACCCAAATTGAACGTTTCTGATGGCTTTGTACAAACCAATCTCCTTCAAAATGGGTTCATGGGAGTCCAATATATATTGAACAAGGCAGGCCCCCCACATGTTGCCAGATGAGTAAACCCAACCAGGCATCCTGAAGTCACTAGCAGGGTATTGGCCTTCTTTCGCCAGGAACTCACTTAGGAAAGTTCGTATGCGGATTGGAACCTCTTCTACCGGGTGCTCCTTGCTAAATCTGCCCGGAAGCAAACTAGTAATACATCTGGTGAGCCCCATGTGCGCCCAATTTGCCTGTTAGAACACCGTCCTGTTCTTGAGTTAACACCCACTCTAACTCACGATGCATCGCTAGCCTTTGAAGATAGACCAGGGGATAGCCACGATCCATTCCAGGCAGAAACATTAAAGCTTTGCCAGAGTTATAGAGCCACATGCACTCCTCTTCAAAGAGGATCTCGTCTGATTGCTCCATCTTATCCCCGAAGAGAAATGCGGGCTTCTCTAGCACTTCTCTGTTCATGGCTTCAAAAGCCGCATCAGTTATAATCTCCCGTGCAGTAGTGGGATGATATTTGATCAACTTCTCCCTGCGCTCTCTCGAGTCTGGTTTGTACGCGGCCAGGATGATGGTGAAGCGAAATTGAGCCGATGGATTAGAACCCCCGGCAAAACCAAAGTAGTGCTTATGGGAAAGAGCCTCCACCGAATATCCTACTGAAAAAAGGAAAATCAAAGTTAGAAAAGTTTCTACAAAACAGAAAATTTTTCCAAGTATGGAAACGCAAAGCTAAAAATTAGACCGCGCGAAGTTAAAAGTAACTCCGCGCGAAGCTAAAAATTAGACTGCGCAAAAGTCAAGAAATAGCTTTGCGTTTTAAAGCGACTGATGCTCAAAATAATCTCGTGTTTCAACGCGACTGCTACTCAAAATAGCCTCGCGTTTTAACGCGACTGATGCTCAAAATAGCCTCGCATTTCAACGCGACTGTTACTCAAAATAGCCTCGCATTTCAACGCGACTGCTGCTCAAAATAGCTTCGCGTTTTAATGCGACTGCTAATCAAATAGCCCCGCGCTTCAAAAACGGGAGGATGACATGATAACTTCGTGTAAGAAGAAAATTAGAGGCTTTTCTTATTCTCCAAGCCTTACGGCCGGAGTACGGCGGTCTCGCCGATAAAAAAGGTGATCGATCGGATAAAACCAAGCCAAATAACTCTAAAAATATTCTAAAAAGTCTCGAAAGGGAGATTCTTACTCCCAATGGGCGAAGCGTGGGCTGGCCCGTCGCTTCCATGGCTGCTGCCGCTGCTACTTGCGCCAGTCACTTACGATGAAGTTGCGCGAGAAGAAGCACGAGTCTTGGGTGCCATTGCTTGAAAACTTGAGGAAAATCGACGGGAAATCGGGAGAAACTCGGTTGGAAAAAGCTCGGGTCGCCTGAACTCTGATCGCCTGAATCTCTAAAGTCTCTGGAAAATTCTCAAATGAAGTGAGAAAGAAAAGGAATAGAGACTTCAATTAAATGAAAGAAACCGCCTATTGGAGTTCGACGCGAATTTCGGAGAAAATGACTGATCAGTTACTCTCCAAAAACGCGACGCTATTAGCCTCGCGTGACGATGAAAAACGCGAAGTTATTAACTCCGCGCAACTATGCAAAACGCGAGGCTAACTTAGCTTCGCGTTCCTATTGAAGAACTTCGATTTTTGGTGAAGTGCAAATAGGCACTTCCATCTAAGTTAAAATGATATTTACCTGATCATCTTGGTATTATCAATCTAAGTTACGCAAATGAGCCTTAAATTATTTTACCAAAATTATAAACTATCTATTTGTTGAGCAAGCAAGATTCTTGAAGCCGACAGATAGAGAGGAAAATAATTGCTTTTATTCATAAAAGAAAAGATTACAAAATAAGACGGAGTTATAACTCTCCCAAAAGGTTCTACATATTCATCGACTCATCAATAACCTAACGGTGAGATTCCTCCGGGGGGTGTTAAAGTTCAATTCCAGGGTTCACATACAAAAGATCTCCTCTGCAAATATCAACTATGATCTGTTTAAAGTTCTTAGTGGATCATTTGAAGATACTGCTATAAGAATCATAATGAAGATGCACAAGTTGGATTCGACATGCTACAAGCCCTTATATGAGCATCTCTATCACTTTGGAAAGCAATAGAGATTGTCATCTAACAGAAATGATCCTCAAGAAAACTTAATGGGCTATCGCAGAATTCTTGTAACTCCTTCAAAAGTTTACTTTTGGAGCTAGAGCTTGAAAACTATAAAGCATATGCTTCTGGCTTCCTTAGAGTTACTTTTCTGATGAAGATCGGTGCACGGCCAGCCTTTGAAGATATATCAGGAAAAAGCTACACTCCACGCTGGCTAGAGATATCAGCTAGTCATCAGACTGAATCTAGTTCACTGCAAAAGAAGAATCAGGAGTTAGAGAAAACTTGAAAAATCTTCTAAGCATAAAAAAGCAGAGCTAAGCTAACTCCGCGTACAGCTGAAGAAATAGCCTCACGTTTCAAGCGCAAGGATGACGCGATAACTTCGCGTAGAGAAAGATCAGAGTTCCTCTCTGACTTCTCCTTCTCCTTCAAGCCTTACGGCCGGAGAACGGCGGTCTCGCCGGTGAAATAAACAATTGGCCGGTCGAAACTGAGCCAAAACCCCAAAATGGTTCTAAAAAGACCAAAAGTTTTTACCTTCAAATAATCGTTGCAGAGACTGGTTCACCGTTGTGTCTACTTCCACGACCAACGTGCATGAAGCCGTACTCTTCTGGAGCAACATCCTAAACAGAGAATTAAGGGAAGATCAGTCGAAAATTGTTCGCCGACATGAGTCACTCGATCATCGGAGCTCCGGATTCTTCAAAATCTTCAAATGAAGAAGGAGATGGGTCAAACACTCTATTTAAACAAGATTTCCGCCTCTTGGTATTCGACGTAGAAATTCAAGAGTAATTAATGAAACAATTACTCATTTCACTGAAAAAGTGAAGCTAATTTGCTCCGCGTAGGCAAGCATAACGCGAGGTAAACTAGGTATTTTAACTCCGCGTTTAAGGATCCAAAGTATTTTAAAATTTGCTAAGTTCTAAGCCATTTTGAAAACTTTAGAGGGGGTTCTGTTGGCAGTGAAAATTTCTAAGTAAATAGGATTTTTCACAACAGAATGCGGAGCAACTCAGTAGCTCCGCGTCTGGCTAGTTTTAACCTTGCGTTGAGTAAAACGCGAAGCTATTGATAGCTCCGCGTTAGCTCCACATTCTGGTTATTTAGCGCCGCATCTTGATGCGATTAAACTCCGCGTGAGCAGATAACCAAAATCTCAAATTGATTGAGATTATGATTTGGACTTATCCAAATACCCAAATCAAGTCCAATCAGAACTCTAAATCAAGATTTAAATCAAAACTAAGATATTTGATTGGAATCCTTGATGAATGCAAATTCTATTTAGATAGAAACTCTTGCATTGACCTGGGGCTACAAATACCTTCTTGGTAAAACCCTAGGGGTCTTCTTTTCGGCATATGAAGTTTTCGGCATATCAAGTTACGCATAGAGCCTTGAGTTCGTGAAAGATCAGAGAAGATCGTCTACAGTCGGCCGTCATCTTTAAGAGAGAAGATTTCGACGTTCGATCGTCCAAAGGAGCTGCTCGACAGATCCCATCACCACAGATCCCACACAACATATTGTGAAAGAGAGAGAATGAGATATAAAATCCTCTCATTTGTTTTCTTTTTAATTATCTTATTCACTTTCATTATAATCTAAGTTGTATTCAATGGGAGGAAGCAAAACTTTTGTGGCGAACAAACGCCGGCGCCACCTACCAACGAGCGATGAGTGTCATATGCAAAGAACACCTGCGCAAAATAGTGGAGTGCTATGTGGATGACTTAGCGGTCAAAAGCAGAAACAAAGAAGATCATCTGCATGACTTAAGAACGGTTTTCGATCATATGCAAAAACACCATCTGAAAATGAATCCCACTAAGTCTTTTATGGAGGTGTCCAGCGAGAAATTCCTTGGATTCATAATAACCTCAAAAGGAATTTTCCTTGACCCCGAAAAGGTGAAAGCAATTAATGAAATGCCGCCCCGCAATCTTAAGGAATTAAGGGGGTTACAGGGAAAGTTAGCCTATATCCGGCGCTTCATCTCCAATTTATTAGGGCGATGCTAACCATTCTCTAGACTCATGAAAAAGGGGGTTTCTTTCGTATGGGATGAGGCATGTCAACAGGCATTTGACGATCTCAAAGAATATCTCACTAAACCTCCTATTCTTATGGCACCAATCCCTGGGCAGCCATTCCTTATATATGTAAGGGCCATGGATGATACTTTAGGAGCATTACTTGCTCAATATAATGAGCACGGCCATGAACATGCCTCTATTACTTAAGCAGGACAATGATCGGAGCCGAGCGTCGGTATACCCCGATCGAAAAAGAATGTTTAGCCTTAGTGTTAGCCATTCAGAAAATGCGACACTATCTTTCAGAGCAAACAATTCATGTCATATCACGGGTTAATCCCTTGAAAATTCTGATGACAAAACCAGGATCATTAAACGGTCGATTGGCGAAATGGGCATTATTGCTATCGCCATATGACATACACTTCGTCCCTCAAAAAGCCATGAAGGGACAGGCAATTGCCGATTTCCTAGCAGACCATCTAATCTGGTCCAATTCCAAACAGACGTTAGAGGTCAACACAGTTAACAAAGAACAACCATGGCAAATGTTCTTTGATGGTGCTGCCAGACGATTTGTTATTGGAGTGGGGGTTGTGCAAATATCTCCACATAAACATATATTGCCTAACGGTTACTCAGTAACAGAACCGTGTACGAATAATGTGGCGGAATACAGCGCGCTCATTATCGGCTTGAAAATGGCTCTGCAACTGGGGGTGAACTATCTAGAGGCCTATGGAGACTCTAAGCTCATCGTCAACCAAATGACAGGCGAGTATGAAGTCAGACATGAAGCCCTCATCCCTTACCATCAGCTAGCCATCGAGCTAGCAGGGTATTTTGAGCAATTATATATATATCATATATCTCAGAATGAGAACGTTTATGCAGATGCTCTTGCTGCATTAGCTGCAATATTGGCAAGCCCGCCAGGTGAAGCTAAAAGCATTACTATTGGTAGCAGAGAACTCCTTCACCCAGATACGGTATTCCAAACCAAGGAGGTGTGCTAGACAGGCTTAATGCTGGAACCCCGTGATTGGCGATTTCCATTCATAGATTATGCTCTGTATGGGATACTGCCAGAGGATCCAAAGGAAGCCACCTCGATAAGGAGGAAGGCCTAGAGATTTTATTATGATCATAAGCTTCAGACTTTATATAGAAAGTCAAGTGATGGTCTCCTGCTACGCTGCATATCGAAAGCAGAAGCAGATGAAGTGCTGAGAGAAACACATAATGGAGTGTGTGGAGCTCATCAGCCCGGTCCAAAACTCGGAGACCGCATAAGAAGGATAGGATACTACTGGCCGAAAATGATTACATAGGCAATGGCATACGCTAAACGATGTCATACATGCCAAGTGCATGCCGATTTTATTCATCAACCCCCAGAATACTTGCACAATACTGTTACTAGTTAGCCATTTGAGGCATGGGGAATGGACATTGTGGGGCCAATAACTCCCCCCTCGTCCAGAGGACATCGGTTTATTCTTGCAATAACCGATTATTTTCAAGATGGGCCGAAGCCGTGCCCATGAGAGAGATAAAAATGACAGATGTGATTAAGTTCATCAAGCATCATGTCATTTACAGTTTTGGCGTCCCCCAAAGGATCATTCATGATAATGGTCTGCAATTTATCAGGCCAGGGATTCTCGAGATTCTGCGATAAGTTCAGAATCAAAGATATTGCTTCGATGCCATATAACCCCGCGGCAAATAGATTGGCCGAAGCTTTTAACAAGACAATCATTAAACTCCTTCGGAAGTTTGTCTCTTCCAACAAACGAGACTAGGAAGAAAATTTAGGAGAGTGCTTGTGGGCTTATCGCACCACCATTCGCACCCCAACAAAAGCTACCATGTTCTCTTTGGTTTACGGAAGCGAGACCGTCTTGCCTCTTGAAATCCAGATACCATCATTAAGAGTGGCCTTAGCCACAAAGATGACGACAGAAGAGCACCATAACTAGATATTACAAGAACTAGAGGCGTCAGATGAAAAACGTCTCAGGGCTCAACAACAAATTGAGTTGTATCAAGTCTGAATCTCGCAAACGTTCAATAAGAACGTTAAACCAAGAACCTTTAAATAAGGAGACTTGGTTCTGGCTGTTAAAAGGCCAATGATTCTCACAAGACTAAGGGTAAATTTGAACCCAAGTAGGAAGGACCGTTCGTTGTGGAGACGGTATACTCTAGTGGAGCCTATCGCTTAATAAATCAGAACGACGATAGAGTGATGATGCCAATCAATAGCAAATTTCTGAAGAAATACTATGCTTAAACTAAATCAGAATGATGACAGAGTAACTGTCACGTCTGGTTCTGATTCCTAGGAGTATAACCATCTACTTGTTCGAGTTACGCAGATGAGCACTTGAACTTCTTACTTAGACATGCGCAATTGGTGCCTCTGCCGAAATCTGATGATCCTAACCCGATCATCTTGGTATGTGCAGTTTAAGTTACGCATGAGAGTCTTGAACCGCCTCCACTTGTTCGAGTTACGCAGATGAGCACTTGAACTCCTTACTTAGGCATGCGTAATTGGCGCCTCTGCCAAAATCTGATGATCCTAATCCGATCATCTTGGTATGTGTAGTTCAAGTTACGCATGAGAGCCTTGAACTGCCTCCACTTGTTCGAGTTACGTAGATGAACACTTGAACTTCTTACTTAGGCAGGCACAATTAGCGCCTCTGCCGAAATCTGATGATCCTAACCCGATCATCTTGGTATGTGCAGTTCAAGTTACGCATGAGAGCCTTGAACCGCCTCTACTTGTTCGAATTATGCAGATGAGCACTTAAACTTCTTACTTAGGCATGCGCAATTGGCGCCTCTGCCGAAATCCGATGATCCTGACCCTATCATCTTGGTATGTGCAGTTCAAATTACGCATGAGAGTCTTAAACCATCTCCACTTGTTCGAGTTACGCAGATGAGCACTTGAACTTCTTACTTAGGCATGCGCAATTGGCGCCTTAGCTAAAATCTGATGATCCTGACCCGATCATCTTGGTGTGTGTGCAGTTCAAATTACGCATGTGAGCCTTGAACCGCCTCCACTTGTTTGAGTTACGCAGATGAGCACTTGAACTTCTTACTTAGGCATGCGCAATTGGCGCCTCTGCCGAAAATCTGATGATCCTAACCCGGTCATCTTTGGTGTGTGTAGTTCAAGTTATGCATGAGAGCCTTGAACCGCCTCCACTTGTTCAAGTTACGCAGATGAGCACTTGGACTTCTCTCTTAAAAGCTAGGCATGCGCAATTAGGCGCCTCTGCCGAAATTTGGTGATCCTGACCCGATCACCTGGATATTAGCAGTCTACGTTACACAGATGAGCCTTGGACTGTTTTACCTAAAAGTCATTTTGATGACAAGTTATCTGTTGTGCAAACAAATTTGGTAGCCAACAGGTAAAAGAATCAAAAGATTACCTTTATTTATCAATGAAGAATGGAGTTACAAAAAGTTCTCTCTTTTATTACAAGTTCTTATTACAAAAGAATAAAGAATAAAAGAATAGAACAAAGTTATGGATCTCCTAAAAGCCTCAACTTATTCGTTGCCTCGTCAATTACTCGACGACGAGTCTCCTCCACAGAGTGTTGAGCCTACCGACGTAAATCATCATCGCTTATCACCAATTGCTGGGCCAACTGCTGGTGATATTCTTCAACAGTGCGGCTTCTTATTGCGCCTTCTTGTTCGAGTTGTCCTTGTTGGAGGAGCAACTCTTCCCGTTTCTTAACGGATTCCCCTAGTCGAGACTCACTGGCTTCCAGAATGGCTCGAGCCTTAGCAATGGTCTCTCTGGCTCTAAGGATGGTGACCTGACTCCCCTCAATTTCAAAATCCACCATCTCTAACCCCCTGAGGATTGATTCTTGACTGGCTCGTAGTTTTGCTAACTCTCGAGACCAGACTTCCTCTTGGTGCCTTAATTCCTCTTGACGAGCCACTAACTCTACCCGGAGACGCGCCGCTTCAATTTCAGTGATTGCTCCCACATCTGCTTGGCGGATTGTGTTTAGCGTATTCACCTGTTCTTCTAGGGCTTCAAGGCGGGCCCGATAGGGAGCTGCTTGGTTACGTCCCCCAATCCTTTCAATATTATCCAGATAACTGGACAACATTGGACGTCCAAAATTAAAAAAATCTTTTCCGTCCAGGATCATCCCGATGTACCTCCTTAGTAGCCGCAAAATGTCATTTACACTATGGTTGAAGAATTTTTCAAGAGGGTCCACAGTGTCTGTGTTTAAAGAAGGCAGCACTAAGGAAGATGTCGCTGAAGAAGGAGTAGCGTCCGTTGGAGTTAAAGAGGAAGAAGTCCGTCCCTGTACCAGATTCATAACATATGGGGCCAGTAAAGCCAGTATGGACTTGGCGGAACTGGGAACCCGAGGAGAAGTATCATTAGTACAGATCACTCGAGCAGCGCCACCAGCTGGGGTAGACGATGGTGTGTCTTCACCTGAAACTCCTCCCGTGGCAGAGGTGGCTTCGAATGAGAACATCAGATTTTCTTCATCTCTCGTTGGCAGATGACTTGGAGCTGGAGGAATCACAGATGTCTCAACAGTCATTATTGTTGATGATGTTAATACGGCTGGCTGAGAAGAAGAGGGCACACCGACAACCACCGGAAAAGTTTCTTCAGAGCAGACCCTGGGTGTTGGAGACGGCAGTCTGGGGGATGACGTAGCTTCTCTTGCTACAGCCTTGACAACTACCTCTGTCCTATCATCACTCCCAAGTTCATCTATTGGGGGGACTGAAGAAGGAACAGAGGGAGGAGTTATCGTAAAGTAGTCTGCGTCAAACTCATTTGCAGAACTACCTAATCCACCCACTGAGCCGGTCGTGCCAGAATAATCCACCCTCTCCTCAGACTCTCCCCTGGTAGTCAAGAGCATCGGTGAGTAGGGCTGACCACCTGCATTTCAGAAAGCAAACAAATAGTATTACATATAATGATGAAGTGAATAATGGACAGAAGATAGAATATAGAACTCATACCATGAGATACAAGTCCAGTTGTTGGACTTGAAGGGGGAGCCATCGCCGTTTCCAGGAGCACGCCCGTTTCGCTACCCAGGGGTTGCGTCGCGGAATGATCAACAGATTCTGCTGTTGGGGGAGTCAGGACCTCAGTAGCTCTTGAAGTTTTAGCAGGTCTACTCTTCTCTGCCGGCGCCGGAGGCGGAATTGAGGCCAACAAATCCGAAGCAAACTTGGCCGCCGTCTCTTGAGAGACTAAGAGAGTCCCCGGGGCTAGTTTCTGCTTCTTCTTCGCCAGTTCGCCTCTTGCAGGTCCACGGCATTTAACGGTTGGACTCCGGGGACAAGGAACCAAGTCTTGAGGAGCACCGCCAGCATCAGCTCCTTCCCCATCATTGTCATCATCATCAGAGTCAACAATATCTGATGGATCGACCGCTGCGCCAAGGAATTCGCCCATTCCTCTTACCCTTATTCTTTTAGCCCCCTTGCAGCTGAAATAAAAGTCCTCTATTTCCTTACAACAACTCCGGTTGATGGAAAAATTAGGCACGTCAGTATTTGCGACACTATACCACGTGCAGAAGTTAAGAGTCATGGCTAACTCTGGCGACTTCTGAGGAAGGAGGAATTCAGCTCCGGTTCTACCAGCTACAAAATGGAACCAGCCACGAGCGCCCTCGTACAAGTTCCCTTTGTAAGCTATATCTTTGTTCGGGTTACCCACGTAAAGTTGGGAATATCCAAACTGATGAGCGAAGCGTCTTGGGGTGTATGGTTCAACATAACACTTGGTGTCTTGACGATACACCAAGTGCCCGGGTCAGATATTAAGGAGCCATCAGAATACTCCTGAAGATAAGATGGTAAAATTGTTCGCTTCCAAAGAATCCTTGAACTTCGACCCGTATTCCCCCCAGGAAAATCTGGGAAATATCGGAAGATCTCATAATTTTGATGATGGCAGAGCGTCTTCCGGATTTGCAACATGTAATGACTTTTCCATGTAGAGCGTTCATAAAGCTCCACAAGGAAAAGCTTGTCAGTAGAGTGGTGTTCGGCCGCACTCATTAAAAAGGGGCAGTGCATAATGAGCCACGCCATCAGATAAGTGTAAGGCATCTCCACCATGGGGTTTGGAGTCTTCGCCTTGGCAGTCTCCTTTGACTTGCCCTTTCCTTGCCCTTGTCCCTTGTCGGTAGAAATAAAACCATTACAGAGCTCTCGTAGTCCCCTCTATAGGTTGCACACCATCGCGGGAAGGAGTCCGAAGGGTCGGCCATATGCAAGAAGAACTGCGGGATATACCACGTTCATTGCAATTGCCTCCTTCGGCAAAGACGACACAACGCATCTCTTTAACCATAACATCAAGAACCCAGCAATGAGACCTCTATTGGATATGGAGAACTGAATTTGGTAGTGGTAGCTCTTGAAGACTGTGCCAGGGTTGAATCCGCCTTCGTTGGATTCAGCCGTATAAAATATAACACGAGTCTTAGCAATACGGCGATCGATCTCCCTGACATCAGTAGGAGTATAGCCATGAACTATTGCCGAACTATCTTTAGAGTTTAAGTTGGCAAAAAGGTAATCGGCCCATTTCTTGTGACCAATACCCTGATTACGCATACCTGCCATGTCGGTATAGATGCAGTAATGACACATCATCTCCCAGTAAGTGTTGAAGATGCGCTCGTCCCCCATCTTCAGCATATTCAATTCTTCGGTGGTGGGGATATACTCTTCATATGGAACTTCGTCCATTGACAACCCGGACACTTCAAACATCTCGTGGAGAGTAAGTCCCAGCTCACCCACTGGTGTAAAGAAAGTGCTAGTCTCAGGGTTGTACATCTCCGGGAGACCGAAAAAGTGATAGGCACTCTGAGGAATTCCGAATTGAACGTTTCTGATAGCTTTATATAAGCCAATTTCTCTCAGAACTGGTTCATGGGAATCTAGCATGTATTGAATAAGGCGGGCCCACCACATATTGCCGGAAGAATAGACCCAACCAGGCATCCTGAAATCATTAGCTAGGTATTGACCTCCCTGCGCCATGAACTCGCTGAGGAAAATTCGTGCGCGAATTGGGACCTCTCCTACTGGGTGCTCCTTAGTGATTCTCCCAGGAAGTAATCCAATGATACATCTTATGGGACCATCTTGGTAAGCCCCGTGTATGCCCAATTTGCCCGTAGTGACACAATCATATTCCTGGCTCAGCCCCCACTCCAATTCATGATACATGGCTAGCCTTTGAAGGTAGACTAGAGGGTAGTTACGCTCCATGCTGGGCAGAAACATTAGTAGATCACTAGTTTGGTAAAGCCACATACACTCCTCTTCAAAGAGGATTAGGTCTGATTGCCCCATTGCGTCTCCAAAAAGAAACGCTGGTTTCACCAAAGCTTCCCGATTTGTGGTTTCAAAGGGAGCATCCGTAATGATCTCCCGTGCAGTAGCAGGGCTGTATCTGATCAGCTTCTCCCTGCGCTCTCTAAAATCAGGCTTGTAGGCAGCAAGAACAGTGGTGAAGCGGAATTGGGTGACTGAGTCTGCACCCCCGCCATAGCCGAAGTGATGCCCTTGGGAGAATGGGTCTACAGAATAGCCAATTGCAAAAGGAAAATTAAAAGTTAGAAAAGTTTCTACAAAATCGAAAAATTGTCTAAGTATGAAAATGCGGAGCTATGGATAACTCCGCGCAAAGTTAAGAAGATAGCCTTGCATTTTCGGCAAAACGCGAGGATGATAAAATAACTTCGCATTTACAAATGCGAAGCTAAAATTCTAACCTCGCGTCCGAACGCGATAGTTAGCAAAAATAACTTCACGTTTAAAACACTGAGATAACGGGATAGTTTCGCATGGAGGAAGATCAAAGAGCTTTTCCCTCTTCTCCAAGCCATCTGGCCGTAGTACGGCAATCTCGCCGGTAAAAGAGATGATTGACTGGCTAAAAACCGAGCCAAATCACTCTAGAAATGTTCTAGAAGGCCCCAAAAGTGAGGTTCTTATCTCCGATGGGCGAAGCGTGGACTGGCTCGCTGCTGCCACGGCCGCTGCCGCTGCTGCTTGCACCGGCCGCCGATGGCGAGGATGCGCGAGAGGAAGCGCGAGTCTTGGGTGCTATTGATCTTGAAATTTTGGAGAAATCAACGAAAAATTTGGAGAAATCGATCGGGACACCTGGTCGCCTGAAATCGCTTGAGCTCTAATTGCCTGGCTTCTTCAAATTCCTCAGAAGAGTGAAGAGGAAAGAGCTAAAACTCCATTTAAATGGAAAAGACCGCCTCTTGATATTCGGTGCGAGAATCGGAGCAATTGAAGATCAGTTGCTCTCCAAAACGCGAAGCTATTAGCTTCGCGTGGTGATGAGAAACGAGAAGCTATTAGCTCCGCGCAACTATGCAAAACGCGAAGCTAACCTGGTATTTTAGCTACGCGTTTCTATGAAGCTTGGACTTAGCAAGCGTTATTTGGCGCCTCTGCCAAAATCTGATAATTGTCACTTGATTATCTTGGTATAAACTTGATGTGTTATATTTACTGCAAGTACACAGTGTCGTTGTAGCGCTGTACAGGTCGTCCCACAGGGATCTAAGGTGTTTTGCATTTTCTCACTATTTCTTCAGTTCTAGTGGATTAACTAAGAGTTTCTAAATTCGAGAGAAGATTAGTTCTAAGTTCTAAAGATTAGCCTAGGGTTTCGAATCCATTAGAATAATAGCCTAACAGAGAATTATCTCTTTCTTCCTGTCTTTTTAATTATGCACGGTTAAGCAACATATTAAAAAGGTGATCTTTTTAATTTGATTTTAATCGAATGCCCCTAAGTATGACCTATCAAGTGATGTGCAAGTATAGACCATAAAAGATAACACTTTTCTTAAAAACAAATCATATCAAGTAGAAAATCTCATAAACAAAAAAAAAGAAATAAACTTCAAACCCTAATCTAAGAATAGGCTATCAAAAAACCTAATTCAAGTATAACCTATCAAAGAAATCAGATTTACAAGTTTATTCAAGTCAATTTATTTTTAGAAAATTCTCTATTGAAAATTCTAAAAACAAATAAAGAATAAGAATTCCAAATTTCATCTAAGCATAGATTATCAAAATATTAATTAAGCATAATCTATCAAAGAATTATGATTTGTGAACTCCATCTTTTATTTATTTATAGAAAAATCATAATTTTATTTCTTTTTAGGAAGAAGATGAGATAAATCCATATTAGATCTATTAAACTAACTTCATCTACATACTAGGGCTAAAGAAAATTAGCTACTCCTATTCCTAATAAGCACAATCAAATATTTATTCATGAAAGCAAATAAATCTAATCTAGAAAGCAATAAATAACTAAAAGTAATGGTTTATCTCTAGAGCACGGTATTGTGGCCGCCACCCCTCAGCAAAATCCTAATTTTATTAAATTCAAACGAGTACAAAACTTCAGGATCCCCTTTTTAGAATACAAGGATAGGCCAATATATAGGCTTCGGAAATCAAACCCTAATTCTAGCACAAATGGAAAACTACAAAATTACAAAGAAGCTACGAGAAAAATCTCGGCGAATGGGGCCCATATTGAGCCGCCAATTGGCGGGTCAAACAGCTAAATAGCAGTCAAACTTGGTCTAAATTTTGTGAAGCTTTTTCAAAGTCGATCTCTTGTCTTTTATATTTATTATTTTTGACTGTATTCGACTTTTGGTCTCTGTAGCATCGTAGTCTCGTAGTCTTGCCCACTTTAGAAACTTTTTGGATTCTGATTTCTGACTCCAACTCTGATTTCATGCCCTCTCCTTGTACGAATCGGATTACCTGAAAAAGACACTAAAAATACCCGAGTAACATTTATTTATATACAAAAATAGATAAAGTATGGGAGGAAAAATATAATATATGATACTTATCACACCTCCACACCTATCTTTTGCTAGTCCTCGAGCAAAACCTAAATCTAAAAAGAAAAATAAAAATCTTAACTCACTTTCGCAGGAATCGCGATTGCACTTAGCATGTGCAACAAGCCTTTAAACCCCTAGGTTGCCCTAGTGGACGAGTTGTGTCTCGTGAGGGTTTGCAGTGAATATACCAACAACATTTAAGAAGAAAATAGATTAAGGAATAAAGAAAAGAAAAATAAGTATAACCGAAAATCAAGAAAAATAGAAATTTTATACAAAGGAAAGAAAAATCTTTTTTTTTATGATATTTTCATCAATTAATCTCACTAATATACAAACTCAAGAATGCATTTAGATTATCAATTTTCAAATCGAGCATCATATCAGATACACTTATCATTTTAATCAAAAATTTAAATCATATATTTCAATACCCACTAACAGATAATCCATTGGCTCCTATACATCTACGTGCACGTGTGATAGTCTACTTCGGTTTTGGACTCGAACTCTAACTCATGATTCATCTCCTCTCTCATAATATTTTTTTCTTTTTTTTCTCCTTTTTTTTAAGAATATTTCACGTTTCATGCGAATATTCACGCTTGCATAGATGCAACATACCCGATTACTCAGTTCATACTCTTTTCTTTTTCTTTTTTTCTTTTTTTTTAGAATATTTCACCTTTCATGCGAATATTCACGCTTACTTAGGCGCAAAGTACCCGATTACTTGGATCATACTCTTTTTTCACTCTTGAGGCTATTGCCTTAATACTAGGCGCACCCCATTATTTTATCACTCTCGAGGCTATTGCCTTAGGCACACCCCATTATTTTATTCTCACTTTTTTTCTTTTTTTTAGAGAGAGAAGACTTACTCAATCGTTATCATCTTTGTCCTTAACCTAATAAACTATTATGAAGTGAAAAATAGATGTATACTTGGCTCAAAACTACTATTAGCGATATTTATTTTTTGGATTTTGATTTTTTTCATAAAATTCAAAGTGTATCGTCTAATCTACTCTCATATCCAATTTTAAATCTAAATTTGTTCTTTTATCTGTAATTAGGTTGATCTATTAATAAAAACACATAAAAAAAATTTTCAATTTTTTTTTAGTTTTTTTCTTTTTTTTTAATTTAGTTACTCTAAAAACCACCCAAAGTGTAAAATAAAGAAACCCAAAATTCTAAAAATAAAAAAATCCTAAAAATAAAAATAAAATCCTAAAAATCCTAAAAATAAAAATCTCCTAAAAACTACCCCCCACACCTAAACTTGTGTATACCCTCATGCACAAACTAAGTGTGGTAAAATAAATATGAAAGCTATTGTACAAATACTATACAAATAATGAGAGTCGTAAAAGTTACGATCTCAATATCATCACCCTATTAACGCATGGAAGGCGGTTACGACCTCTCGATCGCTTCCCACTTTCATAGTGTGTGTGTTTTAAACGTGAAGTGGGTGCATTATTATATTTCATCAACCTCTTACAAGTCACGAGATTACCTGTCTGCTTCTTATGCCGTCCTCGCTTTTTCTTTGTCCACATGTAAGCATTAACAGTTGGGTTAAAGAATTCTTTATTATAAACCTGCCAATCATCGTTAGTAACAAGCATACATTTAGAAATATCATGAGGTGAGAAGAGTGTAATATGATCAAGTGAATGTGGTGGTGGCTCTTCTAACTCACGAAGTAATGCGAGCTCTTCTGCAAACAAATCCTCAAAAGTTTGCTCATAAACCAATGGCACACTTGTATAAGTATCATCATATATAAAATCAGTATATGCCAATTCTTCTAATAATATGAGCTCATCTTTGAATATTTGCTCAAATGAGAGTTCATTATCAGTGCAAGAGGTCAAATGAGAATGCAAACCGTGAATCATATTGACCTCAATGAGGGAGCTCGTTGCGTGCTCATCCATATTAAATATGTTCAATGCCACAGTCATATTCCCAAACGATAACTTCATGAGGCCACTCCTACAATCAATTAATGCATTTGATGTTGTAAGGAATGGTCTACCCAAGATAACGGGAATTTGATTCCGTGGATTGGAGATTGGCTCAGTTTTTAAGACAATAAAGTCTACAGGAAAGATAAACTCACCGACCTTAATGAGCACATCTTCAACCATACCAAGTGGTCTCTTGATCGAACGATCAGCTAGCTGTAATGTGACCATGGTAGGTTGAAGTTTTCCTAACCCCAATTGCTGATAAACAGTGTAAGGAAGCAAGTTGATACTTGCCCTTAAATCAAGCAACGCCCTATCAAATGTAGTGTTCCCAATAGTGCATGAGATTGTAGGGGAACATGGATCTTTGTACTTGATAGGTAATGAGTTAGAGAAGATATGTGATATATTTGCAGCAAGAAAAACTTTATCAGGAACGTTTCTTGCTCGTTCTTAGTACACAAATCCTTGAGGAACTTAGCATAACTAGGAACTTGTTGTATAATGTCTAGGAGTGGAATATTAACCTTCACCTGCTGAAATGTTTCAAGAATCTTTTCTACTTGCGGTGAAGGCTTCCTAAGCCGATTTGGATATGGTGCTTTCGGCTCAGGAACAGGTTCTTCCAAATGAGTACGTGACGGTGATGGAGGTGATGGAGGTGATGGAGATGATTGTAGAGAAAGGAGTGGAAGAGATGATGTAGCCTGTGAGATAGTAGGAGTGGGATCAGGGGGTATGGCTACATTATTGTCCACTTGCTTGCCAGATCTAAGTGTGTGAATGGCATTGCATTGGTGGACATGCGACTGATTCAAATTTGAGGAACTGGCATTAGGATTTGTTATGGGTTGACTTGGAATAGTGCCCTTGCCACGTTCGCTCATTTGATTTGCTAGTTGTCCAACCTGCTGCTCTACATTCTTAATAGATTGAGAGTTCACGAGCAGGTACTGATCTGTTCTTTGAATAAAATCAGTTGACACTTTCATAAGATTCTGCATGTATGTGTCAAGGTTGGACTGAGACTTGAGAAGATTTTCAACATTCTTCTCAAGTGATTGAAGTCGCTTTTCTTGATCATTATTAGACCCCTGTTGTGAATGAGAGTGATTTTGTGCAGGTGGTCTATTCTGGTTGTTCCCATAATTTGAGGCGTTTGGGTGCTAGTAGGCACCCACATTTGGTCTTGGGAACTGACCATTGGCTGCAGGTTGTATGTTAGGGTTAGGGGCCCCCTGATATTGCCCTTGACCCCATGATAGATTTGGATGATTCCTCCAGGCAGGGTTGTATGTAGGAGCGTAAGGATTGTTCATGGGTCCTTGATATAAGGCGTTAGCCTGCTCAAGTGTGAGACCCATTGAATTCATTAATAATGGACACTCCTCCATAACATGATTTGGAGTTCCGCAATTAAAGCATGTGGGACTTTAGATTTGATTCACTTGATCCATTGATGGAGCACTAGGAGTCTCCAGTGCCTCAATCCTTCTCATAAGGGCTGCGATCTTTGCTTCAGCAGCTATAGAGCTGTCGACGCTATGGATCCCACTCTTATGAGTAGAAGTTGATATACTGGGCTTCTCAGTGGAACTCTCCCACTGCATAATCTTCCATGACAAGTCCTCAAGAAAATCCCATGCCTCATCCTCGTTTTTCCTCATAAACTCCCCTTGACACATGGATTCCAGAAGAGTTTTGGATGTGTAATCAAGTCCTTCATATATGATTTGACACAACCGCCACTTTTCTATTGCATGGTGGGGGTACTGAGCTAATAAATCCTTAAACTGTTCTAAGTATTTTCAGAAGGGTTCTCCTGGCACTTGACGGAATTGATTAATTTGATTTCTGATTCTTACCGTCTTGTGCGTAGGATAATACTTCTTGAGAAACACTGTAATGAATTCATTCCAAGTAGTGATTAAATCAGTAGGCATACTGTACAACCACTTCTTGGCATTATCCTTAAGTGCAAAAGGGATGAAGCGGAGCTTAATTGTGTCCTCCGATAAATTTTGCAGTTTAATCATTACGCATACTTCTTGAAATTCACTGATAAAGAGATATATATCTTCTGAATCAGAACCAGTGAATTTGGGAAGCATACTAATGTACTGCGGTTTTAATTCGTAGTGATTACCCGCTACGTGTGGAAGTTTGATGCATGATGGTAATGATGTATGCAATGGGTAACATCGATCCTGAAGGATCGGGATCGGCTGGTCCATCTTGTCTCCCATGAACAAATCTGATCTCACAAGTAGACCAAATTGATCACGGGTCCAATGTGGCATGAACCAGCAACCGTAAGTGTATGCGTGAACTTCCTATACTAATGCAAGAAGTGGGGTGTGGTGAAGAGATAAAACGGTGGAATAATATGATCAAATAAAAATGTGGTTTCTACTGTTCCTAATTTTTTATTTTTTTTTAATTTTTCTACAGAACCAGGAAGCAAAACTACAGAAACAGAGAAAACTTAGGTTCAGAAGGTACCTCACAGGCCGCTAAATAGCTGTTATAGCCGCTGAATAGCGGCTAACCTATAGAATTTGACTTGTGATTTTTTTCCACTTGGTTCGGAGGCTCTTCCAATCCTTTAAAGCATCTTGTATCTGCAATATCTATTTCCTGCACAGTCACACACACTGTTAACCCGTAAAATGCTAGAAAAAGTAAGAAAAACCCCGTCGATCCCCGGCAACGGCGCCAAAAACTTGATGTGATATATTTACTACAAGCGCACAGTGTCGTTGTAGCGCTGTACAGGTCGTCCCACAGGGATCTAAGGTGTTTTGTGTTTTCTCACTATTTCTTCAGTTCTAGTGAATTAACTAAGAGTTTCTAAATTCGAGGGAAGATTAGTTCTAAGTTCTAAAGATTAGCCTAGGGTTTCGAATCCATTAGAATAATAGCCTAACATAGAATTATCTCTTTCTTCCTATCTTTTTAATTATGCACGGTTAAGCAACATATTAAAAAGGTGATCTTTTTAATTTGATTTTAATCGAGTGCCCCTAAGTATGACCTATCAAGTGATGTGTAAGTATAAACCATCAAAGATAACACTTTTCTTAAAAACAAATCATATCAAGTAGAAAATCTCATAAACAAAAGAAAAGAAATAAACTTCAAACCCTAATCTAAACATAGGCTATCAATAAACCTAATTCAAGTATAACCTATCAAAAAAATCAGATTTACAAGTTTATTCAAGTCAATTTATTTTTAGGAAAATCTCTATTGAAAATTCTAAAAACAAACAAAGAATAATAATTCCAAACTTTATCTAAGCATAGATTATCAAAATATTAATTAAGCATAATCTATCAAAGAATTATGATTTGTGAACTCCATCTTTTATTTATTTATAGAAAAATCATAATTTTATTTCTTTTTAGTAAGAAGATGAGATAAATCCATATTAGATCTATTAAACTAATTTCATCTACATCCTAGGGCTAAAGAAAATTAGCTACTCATATTCCTAATAAGCACAATCAAATATTTATTCATGAAAGCAAATAAATCTAATCTAGAAAGCAATAAATAACTAAAAGTAATGGTTTATCTCTGGAGCACGGTATTGTGGCCGTCACCCCTCAGCAAAACCCTAATTTTATTAAATTCAAACGAGTACAAAACTTCAGGATCCCCTTTTTAGAATACAAGGATAGGCCAATATATAGGCTTCGGAAATCAAACTCTAATTCTAGCACAAATGGAAAAATAAAAAATTACAAAGAAGCCACAAGAAAAATCTCGGCGGATGGGGCCCATATTGAGCCGCCAATTGGCGGTCAAACCGCTAAATAGCGGTCAAACTTGGTCCAAATTTTGTAAAGCTTTTTCAAAGTCGATCTCTTGTCTTTTATATTTATTATTCTTGACTGTATTCGACTTTTGGTCTCTGTAGCATCGTAGTCTCGTAGTCTTGCTCACTTTAGAAACTTTTCGGATTCTGATTTCCGACTCCAACTCTGATTTCATGCCCTCTCCTTGTACGAATCGGATTACCTGAAAAAGACACTAAAAATACCATAGTAGAATTTATTTATATACAAAAATAGATAAAGTATGGGAGGAAAAATACAATATATGATACTTATCATATATGCAGTTCAAGTTACACATCAGAGCCTTGAATTGCCTCCATTAAAACAAAGACATGTGCAATTAAGCGCCTCTGTCTAAGTTAAATGAGCCTTATCCGATCATTTCAGGTATTAACAAATCTAAGTTACACAAATGAGACTTAGATTGTTTTACCAAAACAATGAGTTATTTATTTGTTTAGCAAGCAAAATTCTTGAAGCCAACAGATAAAGAGAAAAATAATTATCTTTATTCATGAAGCAAAAGGTTACAGAAGAAGAAGGAGTTATAGCTCTCCCAAAAGTTTCAACCTATTCATTGACTCGTCAATAACCTGACAACGAGTTTCCTCCATGGAGTGTTGAAATTCCCTGATTCACATGCAAAAGATCTCCTCTACAAATGTCAACTATGATCTGTTTAAAGTTCTTATTGGATCATCTGAAGATACTGCTACAAGAATCCTAATGAAGATGCACAAGTTAGATTCGACATGCTACAAGCCCTTAGATGATCATCTCTATTTCTTTGGAAAGCAATAGAGATTGTCATCTAACAGAAATGATCATCAAGAAAACTTAATGAGCTACCGCAGAGTTTTTGTAACTCCTTCAAAAGTTTATCTTTTGAAGCCAAAGCTTGAAACCTGCAACTATATTGTAAAGCATATACTTCTGGTTTCCTTAAAGTTACTTTTGCTGACGAAAACTGGTAGAGCCACATGCACTCCTCTTCAAAAAGGATCTGGTCCGAATACTTCACTGCAAAAGAAGAATCAAGAGTCAGAGAAAACTCAAAAAATCTTCTAAGTATAAAGACGCGGAGTTAAAAAAATAAAAATAAAATAAAATAAAATAATTTCGCACGCAGCTAAGGAATAGCCTTGCGATTGAAACGCGACTGCTAGTCAAAATAGCCTTGCGATTGAAACGCGACTGCTATTCAAAATAGCCTCACGATTGAAACGCGACTGCTAGTCAAAATAGCCTCGCGATTGAAATGTGACTGCCAGTCAAGATAGCCCCGTGTTTCAAACGCGAGGATGACGCGATAAATTCACGTAGAAGAAGACTAGAGTTCTTCTCCATCTTTTCCTTTCTTCCCAAGCCTTACGGCCGGAGAACGGCGATCTCGCCGGTTCAAAAAGGGTTGGTCGGTTGAAAAACAATCCAAAATTGATCTAAGGTGTCTCAAAGTTAAGAATTTCTACCTCCAATTGGTGCAGCATGGATTGGCTCGCCATTATGGCCACTGCCTCGGCTGCTGCCTCCGCTGCTACCGCCGGCCGCCGATGGTAAGGAGGCGCGCGATGCCGTACTCTTCTTAGATGACATCCTAGTGATGGAAAATCTTTGGAAAGTCGAAGGAAGTTCGGTTGAAGATCATTCCTTCAAACTGACTCACCTGAGTCGCCTGAGCTCTAAGCTCTTGAAATTCTTCGGATGAAATGAAGAAAAAGAAGAAGAGCTAGAGGCTCTATTTAAATGATCCGCCTCTTGGTATTCGGCGCGAAAGTCAGAGTAGGATTAATTACTGAGCAATTACTAAGTAATACTGTGTAATTAATGAACAGTTACTTGCCAAAAAGCGAAGCTATTTAGCTCCTCGCAAGTGAACAAAATGCGAGATAAACTTGGTATTTTAACTCTGCATTTAAGAATCCAAAGTATTTCAAAATTTTCTAAGTTCTAAACCATTTTGAAAACTTTGGAGGGGGTTCTGTTGGCAGTGAAAATTTCTAAGTAAAAATAAGTTTTCCACAACAGAATGCGGAGCTAACTTAGTAGCTCCGCGTTTGGCTATATTAGCCTCGCGTTTGAACAAAACGCAGAGCTATTCAACAGCTCCGCGTTAGTTCCGTGATCTGGTTCTTAGCTCCACGTTTTGATAAGTTTAACTCCGCGTGAGCAGATTTCCAGAATCTCAAATTGATTGAGATTATGATTTGGACTTATCCAAATACCCAAATTAAGTCCGATCAGAACTCTAAATCAAGAGATTTAAATCAAAACTAAGATATTTGATTGGAATCCTTGATGAGAACAAATTTTATTTGGATAGAACTCTCAAATCATCTTAAGGCTATAAATATCCTCTTGGGGAAGCCCTACGGGTCTTTTTTCGGCAAATCCGGTCTTCTATTCTTCTTTTCAGCATCTTCGAGAATTCAAGTTACGCATAGAGCCTTGAGTTCATGAAAGACCATAGAAGATCGTCTACAGTCGGCCGCCATCTTTAAGAGAGAGGAATTCGACGTTCGATCGTCCAAAGGAGCTGCTTGACAGATCCCATCGCCATAGATCCCACATATCATTGTAAAAGAGACAGATTGAGATATAAAATCCTCTCGTTTGTTCTTTTTATCTTGTTCACTTTTGTTGTAATCTAAGTTGTATTCAATGGAAGGAAGCAAAACTTTTGCAGCGAACAAACTTCAAACTTTATATAGAAAGTCAAGTGATGGTCTCCTGTTACGCTGCATATCAAAAGCAGAAGCTGATAAAATGCCGAGAGAAACGCATGATGGAGTGTGTGGAGCTCACCAGCCCGGTCCAAAACTTCGAGACCGCATAAGAAGGCTAGGATACTATTGGCTGAAGATGATTACAGAGGCAATGGCAAACGCTAAACGGTGCCATGCATGTCAGGTACATGCTAATTTTATCCATCAGCCCCCAGAATATCTACACAGTACCGTTTCTAGTTGGCCATTTGAAGCATGGGGTATGGATATTGTGGGGCCAATAACTCCCCCGTCATCCAGAGGACATCGGTTTATTCTTGCAATAACCGATTATTTTTCAAGATGGGCCGAAGCCGTGCCCATGAGAGAGGTGAAAACGACAGATGTGATTAAGTTCATTAAGCATCATGTCATTTACCGTTTTGGCGTCCCCCGAAGGATCATTCATGATAATGGACCGCAATTCATCAGCCAGGGGATCTCAAGGTTCTGTGATAATTCAGAATCAAAGATATTGCTTCAACGCCATATAATCCCGCGGCAAATGAATTGGCTGAAGCTTTCAACAAAATGATTATTAAACTCCTTCAGAAATTTGTCTCCTCCAACAAACGAGACTGGGATGAAAAGTTAGGAGAGTGTTTGTGGGCTTATCGCACCACCGTTCGCACTCCAACAAAAACTACCTCTTTCTCGTTGGTTTATGGAAGTGAGGCCGTCTTGCCTCTTGAAATCCAAATAACATCATTAAAAATGGTCCTAACCACAAAAAGACGATAGAAGAACGCCATCAACAAAGACTGCTAGAATTAGAAGCGTTGGATGAAAAACGTCTCAGAGCTCAACAACAAATTGAGTTGTATCAAGCCCGAATCTCACAAAAGTTCAATAAGAGTGTTAAATCAAGGACCTTTAAGTAAGAAGACTTGGTCCTGGCTATTAAAAGGCCAATGATTCTAACCCACAAGACTAAGGGTAAATTTGAACCGAAGTGGGAAGGACCGTTTATTGTGGAGACGGTATACTCTAGTGGAACCAATCGCTTAATGAACCAAAATGACGATAGGATGATGATGCCGATCAACGACAGATTTTTGAAAAAATACTATGCCTAAATAAACCAGAATGATGACAGAGTAACTGCCACATCCGGTTCATAATCCCTAGAAGTATAAACCATCCACTTGTTCAAGTTACGCAAATGAGCACTTGAACTTCTTTATTTAACTAAGGCATTTGCAATTAGGTGCCTCTGTCTAAATTAATGATCTTGATTTGATTATGTTGGAGTGGACAGTTCAAGTTACGCAAATGAGTTGAACTTCTTCATCAAACTAAGGCATGTGCAATTAGGCACCTCTGTCGAAATCTGGTAATCATCAATAGATTATTTTGGCATGTGCAGTTCAAGTTATACATCAGAGCCTTGAATTGCCTCCATTAAAGTAAGGCATGTGCAATTAGGCGCCTCTGTCTAAGTTAATGATTCTGACCCGATCATCCAAGTGTAAGTATTTAAATGCTTTCACCAAACTATCAGTTAGCTCTATTCAATAGGCTATACCGAGATTAATAATTGTAACTCAGTTGGTATTAACAGTCTAAGTTACGCAGATGAGCCTTGGATTGTTTTGCCAAAATCATGAATAGATTTCATGACAAGTTATTTGTTGTGCAAGCAAATTATTGAAGCCAATAGATAAAAGAATCAAAAGAATTATCTTTATTCATAAATTAAAAGAATAAAGTTACAAAAGAATCCAAAGAATCATTAAGTTCTTTCTTCTATTACAAGTTCTTTTTACAAAAAGAATAAAGAATAAAGAATAAGCGGTAAAAGTAAAAAAGGAGTTATGGATCGCCCAGAAGCTTCAACTTATTTGTCGTCTTGTCAATTACTCGACGTCGAGTCTCCTCCACGGAGTGTTGAGCCTGCCGGCGCAAATCATCGTCATTTATTGCAAGTTGTTGGGCCAACCGCTGACAAGATTTTTCAATAGTGCGGGTCCTTATTATGCCTTCTTACTCGAGCTGTCCTTGTTGAAGGATCAGCTCTTCCCGTTTCTTAACGGATTCCCCTAGCCGAGACTCGCTGGCTTCTAGAATAGCTCGAGCCTTAGCGATAGTCTCTCTGGCTCTAAGGATGGCGGCCTGACTCCCCTCAATCTCAAAATCTACCATCTCTAACCCCATGAGAATTGACTCCTGGCTGGCCTGCAGCTCCGCCAGCTCCCGCAACCTTCCTTCTTCCTGTTGCCTCAACTCTTCTTGACGAGCTGTTAACTCTGCCCGTAACCGCGCCAACTCGATCTCGGTGATCGCTTCCATATCCGCTTGGCGAACTATGCTTAGCGTGGTCACATGCTCTTCTAAAGCTTCAAGGCGGGCCCGGTAAGGAGCTGCTCGGTCAAGTCCCCCAATCCTTTCAATATTATCCAGGTAGCTGGACAACATTGGATGTCCAAGATCAAGAAAATCTCTTCTGTCCAGGATCATCCCAATACATCTCCTTAGCAAGCGCATAAAATCATTAACACTGTGATTGAAGAATTCTTCAAGGGGATCCACAGTGTCTGTGTTTAAAGCAGGCAATACTAAGGAAGATGTTGCCGGGAGAGGGGTCATCCGTTGGAGTTGAGGAAGAAGAAACTCGTCCATGTACCAGACTCATTACATGCGGGGCCAGTAAAGCCAATAAAGACTTGGCAGAACTGGGAACCCGAGGCGAATTATCACTAGTACAGATCACTCGAGCAGTGCCACCAGCAAGGGTAGACGATGGAGTGTTTTCACCCAAAGCTCCTCCTGTGACAGAAGTGGCTTCGAACGAGAACTTCAAATTCTCTTCATCCCCTGTTGGCGGATGACTTGGGACTGGAGGAGTCACCAATGTCTCAACAGCCATTATTGTCGACGACGTTAATATCGCTGGCTGAGGAGTAGAGGACACACCAACTACTACTGAAGAAGTTTCGTCGGAGTAGACCATTGGTGTTGGAGATTGCAGACTTGGGGATGAGGGAACCTCTCTTGCTACGGCTACAACGACAACCTCTGTCCTATCATCGCTCCTGAGTTCGTCAAGTGAAGAAGCCAAAGCAGGAACAGAGAGAGGAGCTGGCGTGAAATAATCCACGCCAAACTCCTCCGCCGAACTACCCAGACCACCCACTGAGCCGGTGGTGCCAGAATAGTCAACCAGCTCCTCGGACTCCACCCTGGTAGTTGAATGCATAGGAGAGTGGAGTTGACTACTTGCATCTCAGAAAACAAACAAAGAGTGTTACATATAATATAGAAAAAATAAACAGAGGATAGAGTATAAAAACCGAGAGAACCATACCAGGGGATACAAGCCCTGTGGTTGGACTTGATGGAGGAGCCATTGTCGTCTCTAGGAGCACACCCGTTTCGCCACTTAAGAGCTGCACCGTAGTGTGCTCACCAGATTCTTGGGTAGGCAGGCGAGTCAGAGCATCAGGGGCACTGGGAGGTTCAGCAGGCCTACCCTCCTCTGCTGAAGTTGTTGGCAGAGTAGAGGCGAGCAAGTCTGAAGCAAACTTGACTGCCACCTCTTGAGGGATTAATAGGGTCCCCGGGGCCAACATCTTCTTCTTTTTGGTTGGTCCTTCTCTCGGAGCTACATGGCGTTTGATGGTCGGACTCCGGGAACGAGTGACCATGGGTTGGCAAGCACCTTCAACATCAGTGTCATCATCATGACCATCATCGTCATCATCATTAGAGTCACCAACATCTGATGGATCGACCGCTGCGCCAAGGAATTCGTTCATTCCTTTTACCCTTATCCTTTTAGCCCCCTTGAGGCTGGAATAAAAGGCCTCTATTTTCTTACAACAACTTCGATTGATGGAGAAGTTGGGCACGTCAGCGTTGGCGACACTGTACCACGTGCAGAAACTAAGAGTCATGGCCAACTCTGGCGACTTCTAAGGCAGGACGAATTCAGCTCCAGTTCCACCAGCTACAAAGTGAAACCACCCGTGGGCGCCCTCGTACAGATTCCCTTCATAGGCCAGCTTCTTGTTTGGGTTACCCACATAAAGTTGGGAGTACCCAAACTGGCGAGTAAAGCGGCACCAGGTGTACGGTTCAATATAACACATGGTGTCTTGACGATACATCAAATGTTCGAGTCGGATATTAAGGAGCCACCAGAACGCTCCTGAGGATAAGATGGTAAAATTGTTTGCTCCCAAAATATCCTTGAATTTTGACCCGTATTCTCCTCTGGGGAAGTCGGGAAAGCACCGGAAGATCTTGTAATTTTGGTGATGGCGGAGTGTCTTCCGGATTTGAGACATATAGTGACTCTTCCATGAGGAGCATTCGTATAGCTCCACAAGGAATGGCTTGTCGGCTCGGGGGTGTTCAGCCGCACTCGTCAGAGATGGGCAGTGCATGATAAGCCACGCCATCAGGTAAATATAAGGCATCTCCACCCTGGGGTTTGGAGTCTTCGCCTTGGCAGTCTCCTTTGACTTACCTTTTCCTTTCCCTTTCCCCTTGTTGGCGGGAATAAAACCATTACAGAGCGCTCGTAGTCCACTATGTAGGTTGCACACCATAGCGAGAAAAAGTCCAAAAGGTCGGCCGTATGCGAGCAGAACTGCTGGGTATACCACGTTCATTGCAATCGCCTCTTTTGGTAATGACGGCACGACGCATCTTTTCAACCACAGCATCAGGACCCCCGCAATAAGACCTCTGTTGGATATTAGGAACTGAGCTTTGTAGTGGAAGCTCTTGAAAACGGTGCCAGGATTGAATCCACCTTCGTTGGATTCAGCAGTGTAGAATATGGCACGCGTCTTGGCAATACGGCTGTCGATCTCCTTAACGTCGACTGGAGCATAGCCATGAACTATTGCCGAACTCTCTTTGGAGTTCAAGTTGGCAAAAAGGTAATCGGCCCACTTCTTGTGACCGATACCCTAGTTACGCACACATGCCATGTCAGCGCAGATGCGGTAATGGCACATCATCTCTCAGTAGGTGGCGTAGATGCACTCGTCCCTCATTCAGCATATTCAGCTCTTCGGTGGTAGAAATATACTCTTCGTACGGGACTTCGACATTGACAATCCGGACACTTCAAACGTCTCGTGGAGAGAAAGTCCCAGCTCACCCACTAGTGTAAAGAAAGTGTCAGTTTCAGAGTTGTACATCTTTAGGAGACCAAAAAAGTGATAAGTACTCTGAGAAATCCCAAACTGAACATTTTGGTTGGCTTTGTATAAGCCAATCTCCCTCAGAACTGGTTCATGGGAATCTAGCATGTATTGGACGAGGCGGGCCCACCACATTTTGCCAGAAGAGTAGACCCAGCCAGGCATCCTGAAATCATTGGCTGGGTATTAGCCTCCCCGCGCCATGAACTCACTTAGGAAAGTTCGTGCGCGAATTGGGACCTCTCCTACTGGGTGCTCCTTAGTGATTCTTCCCGGAAGCAACCCAGTGATACATCTTGTGGGACCATCTTGGTAAGCCCCGTGTGCGCTCAACTTACCCGTAGGGACGCAATCGTACTTCTGGCTCAGCCCCACTCCAATTCACGGTGCATGGCGAGCCTCTGAAGATAGACTAGAGGATAGCTACTCTCTATGCTGGGCAGAAACATTAGCAAATCATCGGATTGGTAAAGCCACATGTACTCCTCTTCAAAGAGGATCTGGTCTGATTGCCCCATTGCATCTCCAAATAGAAATGCGGGCTTCTCCAAAACTTCCCGGTTGGTGGCCTCGAAGACAGCATCAGTTATAATTTTCCTTACAGTAGCAGGGTGATACCGGATCAACTTCTCCCTGCGCTCCCTCAAGCCTGGCTTGTATGCAGCAAGGGTTGTGAAACGGAATTGAGCCGTCAGATCTGCACTCCTAGCGAATCCAAAGTAGTGCCTATGGGGGAGAGCTTCTACCGAATATCTCACTGCAAAAGAAGAATCAAGAGTTAGAAAAAGTTTTTACAAAAATCAGAAAAATCTTCTAAGTACAGAAACGAGAAGCTAAATGTAACTCCGCGCGAAGCTAAATATAATTCCGCGTGAAGCTAAATATAACTCCGCGTGAGGCTAAAGATTAGATCGCGTGAAGCTAAATATAACTTCACGCGAGGCTAAAGATTAGACCGCGTGAAGTTAAAAATAACTCCGCAAAATATTAATGAGATAGCCTCGCGTATATGAACGCAAAGTTAAAATTCATAGCCTCGCGTTGGAACGCGACAACTAGAAAAATAGCCCGCGTTTCGAACGCGAGGATAACGCGATAGCTTCGCGTAGAAGAAGGCCAGATGCCTTTCTTCTTCTCCAAGCCATACGGCCAGAAAACGGCGATCTCGCCGGTAAAAGGAGTGATCGGCCGGTCAAAACCGAGCCAAATCACTCCAAAATTGTTCTAAAAAGATCAAAAGTCGAGATTTTTACCTCCAATAGGCGCGGTATGGACTGGCTCACCGTTGTGGCCACTGCCTCGGCCGCTGCCGCAGCTGCTAGTGCCGGCCGCCGATGGTGAGGAGGCGCGCGATGTTGTGGTCTTTTTAGGTGCCATTGATCTTGGAAAATTGAAGGAAAATGGTCGGGAATCGCTCGGGTTGCTAGACGCCGGTCGTCTGGATCGCCTGAGTTTTTGGAATTCTTGAATTCTCAAATGAAGTGAGGAAGAAGAAGAGTTAAAGACTCTATTTAAATGAGAAAACCCGCCCCTTTGTATTCGGTGCGAGATTCAGAGTAATTACTGAGCAGTTACCCATTGAAATGCAAAGCTATTAACTCCGCGCAAGTATACAAAATGCGAAGATAACTTGGTATTTTAACTCCGCGTTTCCACTTTGAAGATCCAAAGTATTTTAAAATTTGTTAGATTCCAAGCCATTTTGAAAATTTTGGAGGAGGTTCTGTTGACAGTAAAAATTTCTAAGTAGAATAGAGTTTTCCACAACAGAACGCAGAGCTAACTCAGTAGCTCCGCATTTGGCTATTTTAGCCTCGCGTTAAGAAAAACGCGGAGCTAATCGGTAGCTCCGCGTTCTGGTTTCTAGCTCTGCGTTTTGATGCGATTAGCTCCGCATGAACAGATAACTAGAATCTTAAATTGATTGAGATTGTGATTTGGGCTTATCCAAATACCCAAATTAAGTCCGATCAGAACTCTAAATCAAGAGATTTAAATCAAAACTAAGATATTTGATTGGAATCCTTGATGAGTACAAATTCTATTTAGATAGAAACTCTTATATTATCCTATGGCTATAAATATCCTCTTGAGGAAGCCTTAGGGGATATTTTGGAAGTTTTTGTGAAGTTCAAGTTACGCGTGAGAGTCTTGAACGAATCAAGATCCGAGAAGATCAACTCTACAGTCGGCCGGTATCTCTTCATCAGGAGCAAGAAGACCATCGTCGTCAGATAATCCAAAAAAGCTACTTTGATAGATCCCATCGCCACATAGATCCCATGATATTATCGTAAAAGAGAACGATATAATATAAATCCTTTCGTTTGTTCTTTCTTTTTCTTGCTCTCTTTCGTTATAATTTAAATTAATTCAATGGAAGAAAAGCAACGAATTTCTGCTGCGAATAATAAGCTTACAAAACAAAGGTTCTAAATATTACTAAAAAGAAAAGAAGGAAGAAAATAAAAATACAATGATCCAGCATGCGGAAAACAAATTCTGTGATCACTCTATCAGCCCTCGTGCCTCTAGTGTAGTCCCCTATTCCTTATCTTGCAGAGTGCCATTAATATCATCTCCCAAAGAGCCACTTGATAAGTGGAGCCTCTCCTCTCCGAGAGAATACCTGGAGGAGAGTCTGTTTGTTCTGCCTTTCGCTTAGTAGCTGTTATTGCAACCTGACCCAGCTGGTAATGTTGTCCACCTCTCTTCTCTGCCAATCTTTTGCTCCTCCTGAAAAGCATGATCAGGACGTAGCATATCCACCCTGACCCGTTGGAACATCCAGCCTTTCTTCCTCTGCCGGATCTCCCTTATCCTGCATATTCCCTCCAACCTGATTTTGGGTGTCCGTTGTCTCTGTCTGAACTCTCGTCGGGTTGTCAAGCTCCATTTGTGTTGCTTCTGTTGTGTTTTTCTCTGTCGTCAGTGGCACATACCTTTCCCTACTGAGCACCTTCGTTATCTCCCTGATATGCTTAGGTAGTCTGGAAGGTTGTCTTTTCCTGATACGCATATTTTGCCTCAAATTTTCTTTACACATAACATTTTCAAGGAGTTTAGCAATAGAATCCCTTGTAAAGTTTTTATCAAAGTTGTTTAATGTTGCAAGCAAACCCATATATTCCATGGTTTTATTAGAAGATTCTTGACTGAAATTCAACTGCTTTCTAGAGCTTTCTTCACCGTTCGGTCTGTTTATTTCTTATAGATCAACTGCTCCACCATTATTGGCGATTTTCATCTCCAAATCCGTAACTAGGCCTTGTACTCCATCCAAGCCCACCTTGTTTAAGTTTGTAAAATTAGAAATTCCTCTCACTTCAGCTAACTTGTTGTTCTCCACTATTCTCCCCAAATTGTTACAAACCTCCTCCATAATCCTATCATTCATGTAGGCCCCTCTTTGTTCCCACCCACTCTCTTCCATTTGCTCCCCTAAAGAAAAATGAGTCCCATTTAATTTTTCCTCATTTATTTTTTCTCTTTCCAATTCCCCATGTGACTGGGTCCCACCAGCATTACTATCTCCTTCTAAATAAGGACGAGAAAATCCTCTCTCACTCAATTTTCCCTCGTTTATTTTGTCTTCCTCTGATTCTCCATGTGACTGGATCCCACCAACAATCTTACATCCTGCTAAATGAGGACGATAGGGCCAACTCCCATCCTTACTCTTTCCAAACATTGAACAGTTCCTGTCAATCTCCTCTCGGGACTCCAACCCAGCCACTTCGCCTGTCTGATTTCTTTACCCAAATCCTTTCGGCCGCTACTATCTTCCTTGGATCTTCAAATTTTTAAGGAGATGAGTCGTGGCACATCGGTCTATATCCTTTAGTTAGTTGGAGCTAGCATCAAATCATAACTAGGATCACTTACTCTTTGCTCCTCCCAACAAACAAGCATGTTTAAAAAGACAACTTTGCTCTTCGCATCCAAGTAATTATTAGGATTTGCTTAGCAAAGAAAATGGAGACTTGCAGACCCCTATTGGACAGTGAATTGCAGACCCCCATCTTTTAATTGATAGTTTAAAAAGAAGAAGAAGAAGAAGAAAATCATCAAATCATTTTCTTGAAACATAGCTGCCATCTTTCTTTCATTTTCCATCAAACCAAACCAAATATAGCCTTCGTATATTGCTCGTATCGAATGACAGATTAAGTTGCCTGGTAAATGTGTGCAAGGAAGAACAGAAAAAGAATATGATGATCAAATGTATATATGATCTTCAAATGGAAACAACAGAGACAAGAAATTTCCTCTAATACAGCTATGAAAGTTAATTATTTTAGCATAGAAAGCTATAGAACCTAGTAATCAGGTAAAAAACTGAACTATATAAAATAATTGGACACATGAAAGTTTCAGATAATTACATCTTCTCTATGTTCAAATTAATGAGTCAGATTAGAAAACAAGCACAAAATAGAAGAAACATCATCCGTAATTTTTGCAAGACATGTTTCTTTTTCCTCCTATATTCAAAACAATGTGTAAAATAGCAATAGGAAAAGAAAAGAAAAAAAAAAATTGAAAGGCATTGCTTCACAATAATATCCTTATATATAATTATAACAGCAATTGTATCTGACGTGAAGACATGTAACACGTGTACCAAGTAACAACAATACTAATAAGACCACAAACCTGGAAGAACTATGCAACTATCAGAGAATGATGCATGCACGTCAATGCCTGGGTAGCTGCACAGTTGTAGTAAGGTTAGCATTTACGTATCATACAGAATGTAATTTAGTTGTCTAGGCAGTTAAGAAATCAAGCGTGACCAATGCAGGATTGCATGAGTTGCAGCCAGAGAAAATGAAAAGATGCAACAATTACATATCGGGTTCCTTAGGCCAGAATATTCTGTAACAATATGCCCGAGCTCCCACTGATATATTGTGTTTGATGACGTATAGGCACGTACAAAAAATATATCAATCAGATGCCCAAGCTATATCTCAGCCTCATGCCCGCTCTTGATTTAAGAAGAAAACCTCTTAATGTGTACATTGTTTTGTTTCCCTAATATCTAGGTAACTAGTTAAATAATTACATTCTACTTCTTTAAAGTCCAGGTTTATAAGAGTTACTTCCTATAGCAACCAAAGCAAAAAAAGTTAGTTATAAGAATTGAAAAAGGGAAGTAATTATAAGTAATGTAATCTACTAAATATTAAAAAGATAAAGTTAAGATAGTTTTAAGAATTGAAGAATTTAACAATAATATTTAAACATTATTGTTTGGATTCTTTTAATAAATAGCATTGATGAGCCTCTAGGCTTGGGCCCTGCACACCAATGATATGCCATCCATGCATGCATCCATTCAAAGGGTACAAAAGTAAAATCAAATATTTGTATCCTCATTAATAGCTAAGAAGAATGGCCCTTCTTATTTTATCTAACATACCAATTCACACGATGGTGTTCACCACCATTCAAACATAAAATCTGCACCAACTTTCAAACTTAAAACCCTCCAAACGGGTTAGAAATCTAAATGAGGCATTAAAAAGGTAAATTTTGTACTGTTTAAATATTCATGAAGAAGAATCACCAATAAAGATAACAATATATCCACTAATTAGCATAATTACATAAATAGAACAACCAAACTCCGGAGGCAGACACTATAATCATGAAGGGCTGAAGTCTCTAGTATAAGGTTTTGTTAAGTTTGTGTTTCGCATCCGTTGAGTATTCAGATGTGATCAAGGAGCAGAAGGAGTTCCAGTTGGACTTGAGTTAGAAGACCAGAGTTCTAATTGGATTGGAACACCAATTAGATAGTGATAGTGCTATTCTAATAGGATTAGGATAGAAACACTATATATATCTCTTGTATGTAATACGAAAGAGGTGAGCAATTGGATAAGAGAGATATTTCTATTATTATAAGAGATGTGAGAGGTAGAGAGATACTTAGATTTTTTTCTTTTAACCTATTTTTCTCATAATGGATATTTCTCTCGTTGTTCCCGTGGACGTAGGTCGAATTTGATTGGCCGGACTACATTAATTCTTGTATTTTTCTTGTGTTGTATTGTTTTATTCGTCTCTACGATCTCGATGAGGAATTTGATCCCCAACAAATGGTATCAGAGCTATAGTTATGAATCTGAAATCGAGATCACGAGACAGTGGATCTAATGTCGAATTGATAAGGAGATTGGCAGAGGTATCAAGTCAAAATACATTAAGAAAACGAAGAAAAAAAAACAGCCGAATACAACCGGTGATATGCACAATCGGAGACTGTAGCAATGTGTACAAAAAGAGTGGCTGATAACTAAAATGGATTCTGAGGCACAGATCGACAGCTATGATTGATCGGAGTGTGGATCGAAAAATCAGTGTCCAATTAAGGTGATTCAGAAGTCGAATCCTATGTTTTTCAGCATTCCAGATGTAGTGGTGGATGCATATTGGGAAAAATCCACTGTTTAGAGCAGATTTTGTAAAGACCAGTAGTGATCAACGATAATTAAGGGATCAATATTGACCGAGATGATTGATGGTCGATAGTTGGTTAATTGTATGATGATGAAGTACGGCGTGGTACTTCATATTGATGGATACGGTTACTTCGTGACATGATAAAGCACATGATAATATATAATCATTTGTCGTTAGAGTTGATCATAGTTTTTGGATCAAGGTGGAGTACGGTCTATCGATCACTTTTCTATGATGCATAACATGATAAGTGATTGTGAGTACTCAAAAAGTTCAGGTATTTTGACTGAGGTGGAGCACGGTGTAGCAATTATGAGCGCTTGGTGAAGAGCATGGTGTAGTAATCATGAGTGTTCAAGAGAGTATGTTTTAGTGATTATGAATGCTCGGAGGAGAGCATGGTTTAGTGATCATAAGTGCTCAAGTATAGAGATGGTGATGATTATATGAGTTGTTCCCAATTGGTGGAGTATGGTAATCGTGCGGTGGATGTCTGCGAAGTGGATAGCGAGAACAATGAAGTTTCTCCAATATACATGGCTCATCGAATATGAGCCAAGGTGGAGATTGTTGGGTTTGTGTCTCACATCTGTTGAGTATTCAGATGTGATCAAGAATCACAAGGAGTTCCAATTGGATTTGGGTTAGAAGACCAGAGTTCTAATTGGATTGGAACACCAATTAGATGGTGATAGTGCTATTCTAATAGGATTATGATAGAAACACTGTATATATTTTTTGTATGTAATACGAAAGAGGTGAGCAATTGGATGAGATATGTGCTTCTATTATTATGAGAGATATGAGAGGTAGAGAGATATTTGTGATCTCTTCTTATAACCTATTTTTCTCATAGTGGATACTTCTCCCATTGTTTCCGTAGACATAGGTCGAATTTGGTCGGCCAAACCACGTTAATTTTTGTGTTCTTCTTGTATTGTATTGTCTTTTTTCGTCTCTACGATCTTGATGGGGGATTCGATTCCCAACAAGGTTAACCAGACATGTTTCCTATGGTCAACATGAAAAGTTTCGAGTCCTTCAGCATATTTGACCTACACTTAAACACCTCAAGATGCTTCATTATACTCTGGTGGCACAGTCCCTCAAACCATGATGATATTACTATTTGCACTGCAATTTTGATGTTTTTATATATATAAGAGATAGTAGATCTAGATACTATCTCTTATAATATATCAAGGAAGTAACAGAGTGCCCTCCGCTGCCTGATTAAAAGAGTAATTAAAAGAAAGCATGTCGTGCTTTGACATTGTGTCTACAGGGATTCTTCCTATGTGCTTTTGCAGAAAGGATATAATTTTTTGAGACCTACAAGTAGAAATGGACACACGTGTTGTCGGCAGACAAGGACGTCATACTCTGAAGTGGACACAAGTGTCGTGTACGGCAATCCTTTAACATCTAGACACAAGGACACTGCTGTATATGTGCAATTTTTATAATATATGCGTTCGATATATGTTAAAACGAACACAAGTGCTGTAGACATGGTACTCCGACGTGGACACATATGTCGTACACAACAACTCTTTAGCATCTAGACATACGAACACGGTTGTATGTGTGCATTATTTATAATATATGTGTTCAATATATGTTCATACAAAACTTTTGATTTGATGAATTATGAACTTAAATATTAATATGACAAACTTTGTGGAGTTGTGAGTGGGTTTAATGCATGCGTAATAGAATTAAGCGAGATGAAGAACGATACTAATGGGATGTTACCGCTGCAACTTCTAGAACTTGTTTGACAGATATACAACTTTAAACAAGTGATGGAATATATTACAAAATTGTAGAATTTTGAATCCTCTTCTGGAATATATTATAAAGACTGGACGTAGGGATTTTAAAAACCAATATAACATCTTATGTTTTTTGTGGTTGATTTTTCTCTCTGTAACTGCTTTTGTTTCCCTTGCATATTAATTTGAAAATTATTTAATTAAATTTATAATTGTAGCAACCCTTTCATCCCCTTTAGGTTGCATAGTGATCTCAACAATACTTATATTTCACTCTTATAAATGTATGTTATCGGTTGATGTTCATGTACGTTAACATAGTAAATGAAAATAGAATACTTAGTATTTACCAAATGGGTAGATTACCATACTTCATGTACATTTTGTCCAGACGAACATAGAAATAAACATTTGCAAGTCCAACACAAATAGACACAGTTGCCATGTCCGACACGGCGGTGATCTCTGCAAAAATCTTATTTCTTTCCATTGAATACAATAATTAAAACGACAGAGGAATAATAGAAAAACAAACGAGAGGATTTATATTTTATCGTTCTCTTTTACAGTAAAAAGTAAGTTCTAATATGGTGATGGGATCATATTGATGATCTGATGTGAAGATCTACTTTGAAGAAGATGATGGCCGGCCATAAGTCTCTCTCTGCTGATCTCTATGAATTCAAGACTCTCGCGCGTAACTTGAACTCCAGAAAAGATCTCAAAGGGTTCAAGGCTCTCTCGCGTAACTTGAATTGCCAAAATATCAAAAGGATTAAAAATTGATCCCTAAAGTCTCCTCAAAGAGGGTATTTATAGATTTTAGTTGGTTATAAGAGTTTTCATAGGAATTGGAATGAAGGTTTCCATAGGAATATAAATAGAAGGTTTTTATATTCATCAAGGATTCTAATCAAATATTTGATTTTGATTTAAATCTTTTGATTTTGGATTCTGATTGGACTCAATTTTGGTATTGGATAATCCCAAATCTCAATCACAATAAATTTAGGATTCTAATTGGACTCAATTTGGATATTGAATAAGCCCAAATATCAATCACAATCAATTTAGGATTATGAGAATCTGTTCATGTGCAGTTAAATAATCTGAACGCGGAGTTAAGGCTTTAGCTTTGAGTTTTACCTCTTCACACAGAGCTAAGCTCTGGACGACGTGAAGCTAATCAATAGCTTCGCGTCCACCTAGCCGGAGAGCTATTTATTTTTTTCTTTTTGATTTTTTTCTCCACCAATAGGACCCGATCCAAAGTTTTCAAAATTGTTATTATTGACAAATTTTAAAATACCTTGGATCTTCAATTTGGTGATCAGGTTAAGATCAAAAAATTCGGATGATGTGCCTATCACACATGCTTAAAACTTTGATGGAGGCAGTTTAATGCTCTCACGCATAATTTGAACTGCACCCGTCAAGAGACTGTTTATTTTAGTATGACAATAGTTCAAATCTTACTGTCAAAGGTAAAAGTTTAACATGACAGAATTTATCATATTGAAATAACAAGGATAATAATAATTCAAATCTTACTGTCAGAACTAAGAGTTTAAGATGACAAGTTTACGGGATTTTTAGTAACCCCCAGCTATAAAACGGATTTGGTGTGCCTTTAATAATCGCCGTTTGCGTTGGGTTAGCCATGCTATTCCTCTCAATATGATGAGTTGTCGAGGAATTGATTTCCTGTCTCTATTGCCTTTAACAACATTGGGTAGTTAATTTCATACTTTAAACCCAGTATGATAGGCTTGGTAAGGAACTTTATCTTCTCTTCCTGCCGCTTTAATAGCATTGGGCAATTTTTCTATAGCACTCAATTAGCCATTCCAATGGCTAGTAAAACTAGCATAAGTAACATGATACTTATCACCGTCAATGTTTTCGGTACCCCCAGCCAAATCCGGCTGCTAGCTAATAAGGACGACTCGGTCGCAGTTGTGATTAAGAGCGTATCCAAGGGGCCAGCTTGCAAGTGCGGGTTGCCCATACTTGGTGTCGATATTGGCTTTCCTACTTGTACAGGGATCGCTCTGGCAGGAAACTTATTGGTTCCTACCACCAAAGTTATCATATGTGCAGAAAATTTCTACTCTTTAAGCTGGAGGATATCAACTTCTATCAATACTTGGATTCATCTCTTAAGATGATGACAATTCTTAGTCGGATGCCTGATATTCTGATGGTATAGGCATAGTTAGGATCGTTGGTTTTCCCAGCATCTTCCGATTTTCGATTCTCATGAAATTTCAGCATGCCCTTTCTTAGGAAGAGATGGAATAGAGTACCTATCTGCTCAGTCTTAAATGTATAAGTTTTATCTTATCGAGCCTTGTTCTAACCCGCACCTTTTGAATTTGAGGTCTTGTCTTTGTCGGACTTGTATGCTTTGGAGTAACATCTAATATCATCACAGCCTTCTCTTTGTTTTCAAGATTCTGTGGATATGATCTATTATTTGTAGAGTTTCTCGTGCCACGAGATTCTTCAATCAAGAAAATTATATCTTCAGTCTGCTCTCCCTGTTTTAACAAATCCTTCCAATTCTTGGACTCTACAGTTCCCATATTTATCAGTACGCCCATCCTGAAATTATACTTGCAGGTTTCTACTAGGGTTTTTTGGATCATGCCGTATCGACAATATACGGATTTTTCCATGAAGCATTCAATAAAGCTTTTGACCACTTGTTCTTCTCCGTGTTTTGTCGCAAGGAGGGAATGAAGTGATATTTCGGTATCATTCTCAAAGAAACGTGCAAGAAACTGTTTCTCAACATCGTATCAAGTGTTAATGGTTTCCGGGAGTAACTACATGAACCATATAAAAGCAGGCTCTCGCAGAGTACTCACGAATACTTTGGTCATTACGGGATCATTTCCCATTAAATGACCCGCCTGCGACGAGAAATAATATATATACTGGCTCGGAAACCCCTTTCCGTCATATGATTCCAATTTAAGGGATTTGTAATTTTCTAGATAAGGGACGAAGTCCCACTCAAGCGGATACAGTCTTGAAACCTCCGATTCCTTTAGCTATTTTTTCTGCATCAGCGTATCAAGTTAGCTTTGTAGTTTTTCAATCTTCTCCTCATGAAAATCACGGAAGGAATATTTGTCATCCTCCTCATTCACCGAATAAGCCTTTTCTTCTTTAATTTCTTCATTTTTCTTAAATGGTGTCTCCTCGTCTTTCTTCGGTGGTCATTTCTTATCTTCGACTATCTTCTGAGTATTCTCAACCACTTCAAAGAGTATTATCTTGAGATCATCGATAGTCTTTTGTTGATCTCAAATTATTTGTTCTTAAGCTTCAAACCACTGATCAATGTCGTCGGACTTATCAACCATATGTGACACTGATTTTTATTGTCAGGAAGATGCACAAGAGCGAGGTGAGGTTATAGGCGAGTTGTAACTATCATCATCACAAGGACCTTTTACAAGTTTCTTGTAATTTCAAGGGGCGATAGCACCTGATTTAAGCCGGATGAAGTGATGAGATTCTTCATCATCTTCATCTGACTCATTCTCTCTTTCCATGACCTTTTTACCTTTGTCAACCATATTTGAGGTCACCACTTTCCATTCTTTTCCTTTGATTTTGTCCCTGAGATCATTTTTTGTTCTTTTTGACGTGTTTTGGTCTGACTTGGTTATCTTGTCAAATACTGACACTCTTTTTTTAAAATAGTAACAATTATTCAATATGGCAGATACCGTTGTCATGAGCTGCTCATAGTGGCAAGTTGAATATGATTAGATTTGAGTTACACTTCTTTTCTTTATCAAGTAATCTCTAAGATCGGTGACCTTGGATGGTCGATGACCTTGGATAATGAAGAATCGTGGGGACTATTTAGTTATTGGGAGGGTCCACAGGCCCACTGAAGTTTCTCAGTGTTAATGGTATTGGATTGTTGTCCGGTAGTTCGATTATCAGCCTTGATTTTATATTCAGACTATTTTATGCGGAGCTGTATACATAAAAAAAAAAAAGGAAAAAAGGGCGGGTGAGCACCCGCGGGTGGACACCCGCAGGCACCCCCGCGGGTGCCAACGTTAATATCATACTGTGCTATCCTCTAAAAAGCATATTAATATTATGGTTAATTACAGTCAGAGCCCCTGTAGTATTAGGTTGTGTAACTTAACACCCCTGAAGTTTGAAACTCTCAAAAACCCCCTGAGTTTAGTTATTTTCACTTTCTTTTTTTATTAAAGTTCACTCTTGTCTCTCAAATTTCTATTCTACCCTTATCCCTCCCTTTAATGAGTGTGCTGGTTAAGGAGAGATGAGAATATAATAGGAATTTAAGGGACAAGAGTACACTTTAGTAAAAAAAAAGAGTAAAAATAATTAAGTCCAGAGATTTTTTTTGTGAGTTTCAAACTTCAGGGGTATTAAATTACATACCTCCAATAGTACAGGGAGTCTAACTGTAATTAATCCTTAATATTATACATCTGCTCATCTTCCATAAGACATGTTAATACTTACCTCTATCTATTAAATTCATCACCAGCCATCTATCATGCACTTAGTCTCTAAAAAAAACATCAAAAATATTTTTACTTGCAGACAACAAATTTTTTGAAGCAAATCTACAAGCAAAAGTTTGGCCCGACCGCACAAGTACAATGGCCAGCACTCAGAAAACTCGCTAGAAGCAATCTCTGATATATCGAAGAGGTTCAACAGTATACCTCAAACAACAAAACAACTGAAAGGTGGTGATTTCAGAATATGGTTCACAATATACCATAAAAATTACGATGAAGACTACAAAGCTAAAATCAAAGAGTTCAAAGTATTTCGAAATTTGTTAAACTCAATACAGAATTTCAAAAATTTTGGAGGGGACTATATAGACATTAAAAAAAAGGAAAAAAGGTCGGGTGAGCACCCGCTGGAGCCTCTGCGGGTGGATACCTGCGGGAACCCTGCGGGTGGATACCTGCGGGAGATCCCACGGGTGGACACCCGCGGGCACTCCGGCAAGTGCCAACCCACAGGAGCGCTCCTGCGGATGCCTTGCTCCCATACAGTTGCCCAGTCCCGTGCTCTGATTCCATGATCCAGATTTTTAGGGGTTAATTACGTGGATTTAACCCAAATTCGAGGGAAGAATTTGAGTCGAATGGAAAGCGCTCCTCAATTTATAAAATCGGGAGCGAAGTTCATACACGGGGGATTATTTTCTTTGGAAAAGGAATTCTTGGAGGAGGATTTTTTCAAGGACGAGAGTTCAAAAAGGAGAGATCTACGTCTTCTCCAGAGTCTAGAAAAGAAATTTCTGAAATCAATCTTCATCCCAATTCAGATCGGGTCGTCAACGGAGTACAAAATCAAGACTCCACCGCTGCCAGAACCCACAAAAATAAGGGGGAATTGAAATCAATCGATCCCCATTCTTGTAATCTCGATTTTTTAGTTGTAATTTTTCTTTTATTGCTATAATTTCAAAGTAAATTGGCAATATAAGAAAGATTCAATTTTTCGTCCATACAAGAATTGGCGACCACAGTGGGAGTTTGGACGGCGCAATCCAATCTTTAAATTTTTTTAATTCGGAGCCTAGGCGTCATTGCTGGGTAATGATAAAGAAATGTGAGGCGTCATCGTGCACTAAAATTGACAAGACGTCATCGTCTGTCCAAAAAAGAGTGAGGCGTTATCGCCTACTAAAATTAACAAGGCGTCATCACTTGTTAAAAAAATTATGAGGTGTCATCGCCCATAATAAAAGACAAGACATCATCATTTGTCAAAAAAAAAAAAGAGGGAGGCGTTATCGCCCAAAAAAAAATTGACAAATTTTTTTTGACAAAACTGCATTTAAAAAAATAAAAAAACCATGTAGTGCGGGAGTGCCACCTGCGGGATGCACCTACGGGATGCAACCCGCGGGATACAACCCGCGGGATACAACCCTCGGGTTGCAACCCGCGGGATAGAACCGCGAGTTGCAACCCGTGGGATGCAACCCACGGGATGCCAAATAAATAAAAATAAATAAATAAATAAAGTAAAATAAAATAAAATAAAGTAAAAAAATAATAAATAAAAATAAATGGACAATGCCTCATCACCTATAAAATAAATAAATAAATAAAAAGAGCGAGGCGTCAAGACCCACAAAAAAAATTTGACAAAACTCTCAAATATATATATGTGTGTGTGTGTATAAATTAAAAAAAAAAGAAAGAAAGAACCGATATGCGGGATGCACGCGCGGGGTGCACTTGCGGGATGCACCCGCAGATGCAACCCATGGGGTGCACCCGTGAGATGCACCTGCGGGGTGCCAAAAATAATAAATAAATAAATTTTAAAAATAGAAAAAAGAAAAAATAAATAAATAAAAATAACAATAAAAATAATAAAAATATAAATAAAAATAAAAAAGAAATAAAATAATAATAATAATAAAATAAATATAAATTAAAAATAATAAAAATAATAGTAAAAATAAAATAAAATAATAATAACAAAACAATAAATTAAATAAATTAAAAAATAAAAAAGATAAATAAATAATAGTAATAATAATAATAATAATAAAAATAATGAAAAAAAAAAAAAAAAAGAGGACCTCAGCAGGTGCAACCCGTGGGTACACCCCGCAGTGCAGCCCTAGAAGCGAGGCCACCTTGTAAAAAAGAAAAAATAAAAGAAGAGGAAAAAAAAATCAGACCACATGGGATTCAATCTGTAGCTGCTGATATAAGTTTGCTACTTTCATATTTCCATGGACAATAAAAAAAGATGACTTAGAGAAAGTCATACATCATCAAAAGCAGCTTTATATTTGTCAGGAATTTGTCCCAGATTTCATTGCCATGCATTCAAAAGGCCGAATCCGCCGGCTATTTTTTTTTTTTTGAGAAATCTCACGGGAATTTCAACCCCTTCCAAATCCAGTAATTGTCCCTCTCTCTACTCGGTCCTCGTCAAAGCAAGAACTCACGCCTGCGGCCCCCACCACCAAATCCGACAAGGACAGCGACGATAAGGTCAAGGAGAATGGCAGTGCCGACGCCGCGGCGGCGGCTCCGAAGAAGATCAAGAAGAAAAAGCCAAAGAAGCCCAAGGTGACGGTCGCCGAGACCGCAGTAAAAATCGACGCCGATGATCTTGTCGCCCATCTCCTCAATGTCACAGGATCGTATGAATCGCAACCACGAACAAATCTCGTCTATCTCAATTCATCTCAGCATTTATTCTATGTTTGTTGATCTTCTTGGGTTTACAAAGTTCAAAGGGAAGATGAATTGTTAAGTTGCAGCAGCAATCAAGATTTGATGCATGAAGAGAAGCATGATATTTGCTCTCATGAAATTCAAGTTCGCAACTTTCAAGAAGAAGCTTATGTTGCTCTTTTGGTGGATGGCAAGACAAATGTTAATTTTTTAGATTCCATGTCTTCAACTAGCCAAAAGCCCAAGTGAGGATTGATCAATGAGGGATAGGAAAGCTTGTGATTCACCAAGATTAGATGGACTGTCCAAAATTTCTTTGTTTAGAGGAGATCGTGATGTTCTCCCTGGCTAAAAAAAAAGAGTACAAAGAGGTGTTTCTTTGTGGTCTATCTGGAATGGGGAAAACATCTTTGGCTTCTGCTTGTGCTCACGATGTTGGTGCAAGTCTGTTCTCCATCAATGGCCCTGAAATAGTTAGTGAATACAATGTTGAAAGGAGGGAGTTGCGCGGATCGCTGAAAATTCCACTTTAACTCACAATGAAAAGATGAAGATCGATGCATTAAAGTACTCTGTTTTAATGACTCCAATTATTATAGCGTTGAAGCATCACTTGGCCTCAACTTCCCGAGAGGCCGAGATAGCTCATCGTTTCATAAGGAGTATGGTGAACAACTAAAGTATACTACCTTAGTGCTGTCAAAATCTCTCCAGTAGCTGCAATGTCACTAAATGATGTCGGGAGACCGCTGATGTTGCAGCATATTTAGATGCATATTAGAAGAAACCATTTATTCTTTTGAGCGAGGTGGCTCTACAACTAGCATCACTTTCACCTTGTGATGTTCCAATGCTCGGTCTTGAGAAGCAAATTTTGATGCTTAATTCTTCAACAATATCTGCTGATGCTCAAGGCATTATCACTCTCTTGTCATTATGTGAACATGCTTCCCTTTCGAGGTAGCCAAAGCCGAAAACGAAAGATCCATATATATGGGATAGTGTTCTAAGGAGAACTGCTTTGAACCAGAACTGGCAATGATGCCTCAGAACAACAACGTAGCTCGTCGCCTATGGCAGATATATAGAAGTTACAGATGGAATGTTACAAGGACGATGGTAGTTTGGCTTTTGAATATAGCGAGACAAACTCAGTGCGCGAGACTAAGCCAGCACACAAATCTAACCCTCATATAATGCTAGATTAAAATCCACGTGCTGTGCGAGGCCAAGTTGTAGACATCCAATATATATATATATATATATATATATATATATATATATATATATATATATATATATATATATATATATATATATATATATATATATATATATATATATATATATATATATATATATATATATATATATAAAATAAAAAATAAAAAAGATAAAAAATGAGAAAAATAAATAAATAAATAAATAAAAGGTCAAAGATCTAAAAAAAATACGTTAAAAAAAATCCTACGTCTCTATGACTAAGGATAGAGGGAAGTTTGGTATGTAAGTCCAAACAAATTTCTCGCCAATCCCACCATGTTGGGGTAAAAAGCATGAATTATCCAACGCCATCAAGGCAACGGAAAGAGAATAAATTTCTCATCAACCACATCATGCTGGTGATAAGAGCATGAAATTGCCCAACACCATCAAGGCAATAGGAAGAGAATAAATTTCTCGTCAACCCCATCATGTTGGGGGTAAGAGCATGAAATTGTCCAACACCATCAAGGTAACAGGAAGAGAATAAATTTCTCGTTACCCCCAGCATGGTGGGGTTGGCGAGAAATTTATTCTCTTCCCGTTATCTTGACGGCATTAGGTAGTTCATGCTTTTTATCCATAACAATTATCTCTGTCTACCAAATCCTTTAAAACGTCTGATAGCAAAAAATAAAGAATCCAAAGTGTTTCGAAATTCAGTGCGACTCAATACAGAATTTCGAAAACTTTGGAGGGGGTTATGTAGACACCGTAAAACAAATTTGGAAAATTCCCCTGCGGGACACTTGGGGGATTTCTCCCGCGGGTGGACACCCGCGGGAGGCTCCTGCGGGTTGTCACCCGCTGATGGGCACCCGCGGGAGCATTCCAGCAGGTGCCAACCCGCTGGTTGTCTTCCTTCTATTTCCGTTTGTTTATTTCCTAATATCTCGTGATCCGATTTTTCAAAGAGAATTGGAGCCAGATTTTGAGCTTTCTCAGTCTATAAAAGGCAGGAGTTAACTCCGAAAAAAGGACTTTTGGATGATTTTGGGCGAGCTCATGAAACCAAAGAGCGGAGTAGAGCCATCCCCTTCCCAGTCAGACGGTCAACGGAGTGCACCAGCGAGACTCCATCGCCACCCGAACCCACATCAAAAAGGGAATAAATTAATATTTCCGTTCTTACTATTCCTCAATTTTCTTTTATAATTCTCAATTCTTTTTTGTAATCAAATAATTTTGTAATGGAAGAACTTCAAATTTTGAGTAAACAAGAACTAAAATAAATATATAAAATAAAAATAAAAAAGATAAAAAATGAAAAAAATAAATAAAAAAAGGTCAAAATCTAAAAAAAATACGTTAAAAAAAAATGCTACGTCTCTATGACTAAGGATAGAGGAAAGTTTGGCATGTAAGTCCAAACAAATTTCTCGCTAACCCCACCATGCAGGGGGTAAAAAGTATGAATTACTCAACGCCATCAAGGCAACGGGAAGAGAATAAATTTCTCGTCAACCACATCATGCTAGGGAAAACAGCATGAAATTGCCCAACGCCATCAAAGCAATGGGAAGAGAATATATTTCTCGTCAACCCCATCATGCTGGGGGTAAGAGCATGAAATTGCCCAACGCCATCAAGGCAATGGGAAGAGAATAAATTTCTCATCAAACCCATCATACTGGGGGTAAGAGCATGAAATTGCCCAATGCCATCAAGGTAAAGGAAGAGAATAAATTTCTCATCAACCCCATCATGCTGGGGGTAAGAGCATGAAATTACCCAACACCATCAAGGCAATGGAAATAGAACAAGTTTCTCGCTAATCCTATCATGTTGGGGTAAAAAATTATGAAATTACCCAATGCCATCAAGGCAACGGGAAAAAAATAAATTTCTCGCCAACCCCATTATACTGGGGATAAAAAGCATGAACTACCTAACGTCGTCAAGACAACGGGAAGAGAATAAATTTCTCGCCAACCCTACCATACTAGAGGTAAAAAGCATGAATTACCCAACGCTGTCAAGGCAATGGGAAGAGAATAAATTTCTCGCCAACCCCACAATGCTGGGGGTAAAAAGTATGAACTGCCCAATGCCATCAAGGCAACGGAAAGATAATCAGTTTCTCGCTAACCCCTTCATACTGGGATAAAAAATATGAATTGCCTAACGCCGCTAAGGCAAAGGGAAGAGAAAAAGTTTGGCATTTAGCCCAATAAAATTCTCGACAACTCACCATACTGAGGGAAATAGTATGGCTAGCACAACTCAAAACGGTAATTGGTAACGGCTAATCAAATCCGTTAATAGTTGAGCGTTTGTTAAAAATTTCATGACAATTCTGTCACAACAGTATCCTTATTCGAATATAAGGATTCATCGCTGCCCTAAGCTGCTAAGGCAAAGGGAAGAGGAAAAGTTTGACATTTAAGCCCAAATGAAAATCTCCACAACTCACATGCTGAGGGGAATAGCATGGCTAGCCCAACCCAAACTGTAGTTGGTAAAGGCTAATAAAATCTGTTGATAGCAGGGGTTTGCTAAAAATCCTAATCAGATCAATCCCCTGTCAAGTTAAGATTTCATCTTTGACAGTAAAACTTTCCTCATTAATTTTCTTTGGTAGAGCCAGTAAGTCTCTAAATCCTTATCATGTTAAAATCATACCTCTGATACCCGAGTACAAAATCGAATCATTTTTCTCCATGAGATCAAGTCCAATCAAATTCCCTGTCAAGTTAAGATTTCACCTCTGACAATAAAACTTTTCTCGTTATTTTTTTTTCTTTTCTCCAGCAGAGCAAATGACACTCCAAAATATTTGTCAAGTTAAAATCATAACTCTGACATCAGAATTCAAAATCAAATGAGAGAAAATCCAATTAAATCTCCTGTTATGTTAAACTTTCACCTCTAACAAAAAAGAAAACTCACACTTCATCAAGTCCAAATGAACTTGTACGTTAACATCACACCTCTGCTTATCATCTAACGGGCATGTTAACATCATACCTCTACTTATTACTTAATGAGTACGTTAACATCATACATCTACTTGTCATCTAATTAGATGTTAAAATCATACATCTGCTTGTTATCGAATAAGCATGTTAACATCATACCTCTGCTCAAATTCTAGGAGACACGTTACTAGTTACCTCTGTCTATCAAATCTATTACATGTCTGTTATGCACTTAGCCTCTGAACGAGACGTCAAAAATATTTTTGCATGCAGACAACAAATTCTCTGAAGCAAAGCTACAAGCAAAAGTTTGGCTCGGCCGCACAGGTACAATGGCCAGCATCAAGAAAACTCGCTAGAAGCAATCTCTGATACATCGAAGAGATTCAACAGTATATCTCAAGTAACAAAACAGCTAGAAGATAGTGATTTCAGAATATGGTTCACAGTATACCATAAAAATCACGAAGAAGACTACAGAGCTAAAATCAAAGAGTCCAAAGTGTTTCGAAATTCATTACTATTCAATATAGAATTTCGAAAACTTTGGAGGGAGTTATGTAGACATCCAAAAAAATAATAAATAAATAAAATAAATAAATAAATAAAATAGGAGTGCCTTGTGGACCCCACTCGCGGGAGCGCACCAGCGGGTGCTCCCGCAGGAGCGCCACGCGGGTCCCACCCGCGGGAGCGCACCTGCGGGAGCGCCCCGCGGATCCCACCCGCAGGATCGCTCCCACGGAGCGCTCCATCTGCGGGTTGCTTTCCACTTCTGTTCCGTTTTGTATGGTGATCCGAATTTTTGGGGATTTAATCGAGGGAAAAATTTGAGCCGGATTAGAAGCGCTTCTCAATCTATAAAATTGGGAACGGAGTTAAGAACAAGATGGGAGAAAAGAAGGATGAGATTCTTTTAGAGAGGGAATTCTTTGGCGAGGCAATTTTTTAGAGACACAGAGTCCACAAATGAGATTCTTTTTGGAGGAGAATTTTTTCAAAGAGTCCAGAAGTTCCAGAGAGATCAATCTTCATCCCGATCCAGATCGGATCATCAACGGAGTACAAAATCAAGACTCCACCGCTGCCAGAACCCACTAAAATAAAGGGGAATCGAAATCAATCGATCCCTATTCTTGTAATCTCGATTTTCTATTTGTAATTTTTCTTTTATTGCTATAATTCAAAAATAAATTTACAATATAAAGAAAGATCCAATTTTTCGGGCATACACAAGTCAGCGTAAAGTTATTTAGACGCGAGGCTGATTCAAGACCAAGCCAGCATAAAGTCATCTAGATGCGAGGCTAAGTCGAGACCAAGCCAATGTAAATTGATCAAAAATGTAAGATTATGCCCATGCTTGAAGAGTAAAACTAAGTTTCAGCCGTGTGTGAGCCAAATGGGATCCACACAAGGGGTAGGATCTACATCCAGAGAGCGAAACTAAACCCCACATAAAACGCGCGGCCTACCCGGCTTAAAGTCAGCTTGGATGTGCGAGGCTAATTCAGCACACGAGTCTAATTCAGTGTGCGAGGCTAAGCCAGCGCACAAGTCTAAACCAACATATAGGTGAGATTAAATCATAATCCAAAGTCGAGGCAAAGCTTTCTAAAGTCAACAAGAATGCAAGGCCAAGTTTTAGTCTAGCACAATGTAGAAGTGTCAAAATATGAAGCCAAGACTCATACCCATCTAGAAATATCAGAACGCAAGACTGACACTTAGCTTTGCCTTGCCCTATGATGGACTCCCTGATCAGCCAAATGGGGTCTACACAGGGGGTGAGACCCACAACTAGAGAACCTCGCGTATAATGTGAGCTAAACCCAAAGCAAGAATACGAGGCTATGCCCGCGTTCAACGTGAGGTTAAACCAATGTAAAATTATCTAGTGCATGAAGTTAATTCGAGACTGCCAGCGTAAAGTCATCAGACACGAGGTTAATTCGAAATTAAATCAGCGTGCATGGTTATACTAGTGCACGATGCTAAGCCAGTACACAGAACTTATCCAGAGTACAAAAGTGCATAGAAATGCAAGGTTAAGGTTCAACCTGCGTAGCCCACTACAAAAAAGGAGAGTAATCTATTACTGCATGATGAACTCAATGGACAGTCGAACAAGTCCTATGCAGGGGATGGGACCCACATCCAGCCAAACAGGGATACGCATGAAGCCAGAACGTAAAGTTATAGTTGCATACAATATGAGGCAAAGCCAGCATAAAGAACGCGAGGTAAAGCCAGCGTAAATAATGCGAGGCTAATACCTGTGAACAACGCAAGACTATGCAAAGCAAAGCCAGCGAAAGTGCAAAAGCTCCAAAATGCAAGGCTAATTTGCAGTCCCGCGTAAAACAGTTGAAACGTAAAGACAACGTTTACGCGAGGCTATTTGTTAGCCCGCGTGATTTTTATTATCGGAAGAAGCTGATAACACAAGCCTAACTTGCAGCCTAGCATGAAATCTTCGATACACACAACCGAGCCAGCGTGCATGATTAATACAGTGTGCGAGGCTAATCCCGAGTTTGAAGATTGATGAATATCATATATTGTATTTTTTCTCTCATACTTTATCTATTTTTGTATATAAATAAATTCTACTTGGGTATTTTTAGTGTCTTTTTCAGGTAATCCAAATTATACAAGGAAAAGGCAAGAAACCAGAGTTGGACTAGGAAATCAAACGCCGAAAAGTTTCTAAAGCGGGCGAGACTACAACATCAAAGTACTGTAGGAAGTAGAAGTCAAATACAGTCAATAAAGTGAAGAGTACAAGAGAAAATACTTCTATAGAAGAAACTATGGTGCAATTGCTCAAAGGTTAGCCGCAAAATAGCGGCATTAGCCGCTAAATAGCGGCCCATAAGTGGCCTTCTCAGAGTAATTTTTGTCGTGGGCTTAATTGTAAATTGATAGTTTTTGTGATTCAGCTGGAAATAGGGTTTGGTTTCCGAGACCTATTTATTGGCCGACCCTTGTATTTTGACGATATTCTGGATTCTGGAATTTTTGTATTCGATTTTGCTGTTTAATAAAGTTGAGCTTTTTGCTGAAGGTTGACGGCCACAACACCGTGACCAGAGGTAACCCATTATTCTTGATATTTTTATTTTCTTTCTGCATAAATTTAAATGCATTCTATTTTATGGTTTACTGCTTTCTAGATTAGGGTTTACTGCTTTCTAGATTAGGGTTTATCATTTTATGAATTAAAATTTAATTTTCCTTAGCAAAAATCATGAGTAGCTAATTAGATCAGCTCTAGGATGTAGATGAAGCTAAGATCCACCATGCAATTATTTTCTAATATTTTTCTTCTTAAATAAAATTAATAAAACCATGATTTTTCAAATGAAAGATTAAAATATAAGGACCCGAAGTTTAGAACTTTGATAGGTTATACTTGAGTTAGGATTCTTGATAATCTATGCTTAGTTGGGGATTGGGGTTGCTGGTTTTGCCTTTTTATTTGAATTATCTAAAAGATTTAGTTTATTTTTATATTAAGTAGCATCTTTTGATGAGCTATACTTGCACAACACTTGATAGCTCATGCTTATGGCTCTTTAAGTAAAAATTAAACTTAAAAAATTGAATTTTTATGATAGAAGAAAATAGTAGAAGTAAGAATATGGTTGGAAATTGGTGGATTCTATATCCTAAACTACTTAGATTAATCCAACTTCAACCTAAAACCTTTGGTTAGTCCGTTGAACTATAGAGAAAGTAAGAACGCAAAAACACCTTAGATCCCTGTGAGATGACCTGTACAGCGCTACGACACTGTGCACTTGCAGTAAATATAACACATCAAGTTTTTGGCGCCGTTGCCGGGGATCGACGGTGTTTGTCTTGCTTTTTCTTAACAATGTGTGTGAGTGTGCAGGAAATAGAAATTGCAGAGACAGGAAGATTTAAGAGATTGGAAGAGCCTCTGGACCAAGTGGAAAAAAGTCACAAGTCAAATTCTATAGCTTAGCCGCTATTCAGCGGTTATAACCGCTATTTGGCAGCCCAGCAGGTAATTTCTGAACCTAATATTTTTCTTTTTCTGTAATTTTATTTCCTGATTCTGTAGAAAACCAAAAAAAATTAAAAAATAAAAAATTAGAAACAGTAAATCACATTTTTATTTGATCATATCTATTCCACTGTTTTATCTCTCCACCACACCCCACTTCTTGCATTAGTTTAGGAAGTTCACGCATACACTCACAGTCGCTGGTTCATGCCACATTGGACCCGTGATCAATTTGGTCGACTTGTAAGATCAGATTTGTTCATGTGAGACAAGATAGACCAGCCGATCTCGATCCTTCAGGATCGATGTTACCCGTTGCATACATCATTACCATCATGCATCAAACTTCCACACGTAGCGGGTAATCACTACGAATTAAAACCGCAGTACATTAGTATGCTTCCCAAATTCACTGGCTCTAATTCAGAAGATGCATATCACTTTATCAGTGAATTTCAAGAAGTATGCGTAATGATTAAACTGCAAAATTTATCGAAAGACGCAATTAAGCTCCACTTCATCTCTTTTGCACTTAAAGATAATGCCAAGAAGTGGTTGTACAGTATGCTTACTGATTCAATCACTACTTGAAATGAATTCGTTACAGTGGTTCTCAAGAAGTATTATCCTACGCACAAGACGGCACGAATCAGAAATCAAATCAATCAATTCCGTCAAGTGCCAGGAGAACCCTTCTGGAAATACTTAGAACGATTTAAGGATTTATTAGCTCAGTGCCCCCACCATGCAATAGAAAAGTGGCGGTTGTGTCAAATCATATACGAAGGACTTGATTACACATCCATAACTCTTCTGGAATCCATGTGTCAAGTGGAGTTTATGAGGAAAAACGAGGATGAAGCATGGGACTTTCTTGAGGACTTATCATGGAAGACTATGCAGTGGGAGAGTTCCACTGAGAAGCCCAGTATATCAACTTCTGCTCAAAAGAGTGGGATCCATAGCGTCGACAGCTCTATAGCTACTGAAACAAAGATCGCAGCTCTTATGAGAAGAATTGAGGCACTATAGACTCCTAGTACTCAGTCTCCACCAGTGGGTCAAGTGAATCAACTCCAAAGTCCCACATGTTTTAATTGTGGAATTCCCAACCACGTTATGGAGGAGTGTCCATTGTTAGTAAATCCTACGGGTCCCACACTTGAGCAAGCTAACGCTATGTATCAAAGACCCGTTAATAATCCATACGCTCCGACATACAATCCTGGCTGGAGGAGTCATCCAAATCTCTCATGGGGTCAAGGGCAATATCAGGGAGCCCCAAACTCCAACATGCAGCCTCCAGCTACTGGTCAGTTCCCAAGACCAAATATGGGTGCTTATCAACACCCAAATACTTCAAATCATGGGAACAACCAGAATAGACCACCTGCACAAAATCACTCATATCCACAACAGGAGTCTAATAATGATCAAGAAAAGAGACTTCAATCAGTTGAGAAGAATGTTGAAACTCTTCTCAAGTCTCAGTCCAACCTTGACACATACATGCAGAATCTTATGAAAGTGTCAACTAATTTTATTCAAAGAACAGATCAGCACCTGCTCGTAAACTCTCAATCCATTAAGAATGTAGAGCAGCAAGTTGGACAACTAGCAAATCAAATGAGTGAATATGGTAAGGGCACTTTTCCGCGTCAACCCATAACAAATCCTAATGCCAGTTCCTCAAATTTGAATCAGTCGCATGTCAACCAAATTAATGCCATTCACACACTTCGATCTGGTAAATTGGTTGACAATTACGTAGCCATGCCACCTGATTTCACTCCTATTGTACGGCAAGCTACACTCCCTGATACCACGATTCCATCACCACCTCATGATTCATCATCATCATCCCACGATCTACCCACTAGCATGACAGAAGAATCTGATCCTTCTAATTCTGATCCTTTTATTGACCACACTTATAAGCCAAAGGCTCCCTATCCAAATAGATTGAAGAAAAATTCTCCTTAGGTGGAGCACATGCTTGAGTTATTCAAGCAAGTTAAGGTCAATGTTCCTCTTCTTGATGCAATCCAACAAGTATCTGCTTATGCAAAATTCTTAAAGGATTTATGCACAAAGAAGAGAACAACCAATGTTCCAAAGAAAGTCTTCTTAGCTGCTAACATATCTAGCATCCTCTCTCAGTCAGCACCTGTAAAGTATAAAGACCCTGGAAGTCCTACTGTCTCCTGCACTATAGGGACTGCAGTGGTTGAAAGGGCTTTACTAGATTTAGGAGCAAGTGTCAACTTGCTTCCTTATTCAGTATACCAGCAGTTAGGACTAGGAAAGTTGAGACCTATAAGGATTACGTTACAGCTCGCTGATAGATCTGTAAAGACACCTATAGGAGAGATTGAGGATGTCTTGATTAAGATTGGGGAGTTTATCTTCCCAGTTGATTTCATAGTTCTCGAAACTCAACCTGTGGTGAATCCACACCATTGTTTCCCAGTTATTTTGGGACGTCCATTCTTGGCCACTTCCAATACTATTATCAACTGTCGGAGTAGATCGATGAGACTTTCCTTTGGAAATATGACACTTGACTTGAATATATTCAATATAGGGTGCCAACCCAGTGATCCACATGACGAGCCCCTAGAAGTGAATATGATCCAAGGGTTGTCTAGTGAACACCAAGAGGAGAAATTCTTTGATGGGCTGAATGGTTTAGTTGATGAGAGTGTATTCTTGGAGACGCTCGATGAATCATCTAATTATGTGTCTTCCACTCAATGGAAACTTCCACCTGAGCCATTGATGACTGAACCACGAGTTCAGTTACGACCATCTATTGAGTGTCCACCTGAGCTTGAGATGAAGGCCCTTCCGAGTCATCTCAAGTACGCTTTCTTGGGTGAACATGACACACTACCAGTCATTATCTCTGCATAATTGACTGACGCTCAGGAAGAAAAACTCATATCAGTGTTGAAAGCACATAGAAAAGCCATAGGTTGGAGTATGGCCGATATTAAGGGGATAAGTCCTTCTATAGTGCAACATAGAATTCATTTGCTAGACAATGCATGACCTACAAGAGATCCTCAGTGTAGGTTGAATCCGGTAATGAAAGAATCTGTGAGGAAAGATATTCTTAAGTGTCTTGACAATGGGATTATCTATCCTATCTCTGATAGCGCATGGGTAAGCCCAGTTCAAGTAGTGCCTAAGAAATCGGGAATCACTGTAGTCAAGAACGATGCAAATGAACTTATCCCGATGCGTTTGCAGACGGGATGGCGAGTCTGCATTGATTATAGGAAGCTTAATGTTGCAACTAGGAAGGACCATTTCCCCTTATTATTCATTAATCAGATGTTGGAACAGTTGGCCGGACATGAGTTCTATTGTTTTCTAGATGGATACTCTGGTTACAACCAAATTTCCATCGCTCCGGAGGATCAAGAAAAGACCACGTTCACATGTCCATTCGGCACCTTCGCATACAGACGCATGCCCTTTGGGTTATGTAATGCACCTGCCACATTCCAAAGGTGCATGGTAAGTATTTTCTCTGACATGGTTGAACGATTTCTTGAAATTTTCATGGATGATTTTTCTATCTTCGGAGATTCATTCCAAGAGTGTCTGCATCATCTAGAGTTAGTTCTCACGCGTTGTAATGAGAAGCATTTGACACTCAATTGGGAAAAATGTCATTTTATGGTCAAAAATGGCATAGTGTTAGGGCATGTCATCTCGAAGAAAGGTATCGAGGTTGACAAAGCCAAGGTAGACCTCATCAATAATCTGCCACCTCCGCGATCAGTGAAAAATATACGATCATTCCTTGGTCATGCTAGTTTTTATAGAAGATTTATCAAAGACTTTAGCACATTTGCTAGGCCCTTGACACATCTACTAGCCAAAAAAGTACCATTCAATTTCACGTCTGATTGTCTAAGAGCATTTGAGCAGCTCACGAAGGCGCTGACTACCACTCCTATTATTCATGCGCCAGACTGGAACTTACCCTTCGAGCTCATGTCTGATGCATCTGATTGCGCTATCGGTGCCGTCCTTGGTCAACGTATTAATAAGCAGTCACATGTGATTTACTATGCAAGTAGGACACTTAATGACGCCCAGTTAAACTACTCTACCATAGAGAAAGAGCTTCTGGCAGTCGTCTTTGCACTTGAGAAGTTTCGTTCCTACTTGATTGGATCACGAATTACAGTATACACTGAACACGCTGCTTTGAAATACTTGTTAACCAAGAAAGATGCAAAAGCAAGGCTTATTCGATGGATCCTCTTGCTACAAGAGTTTGATCTTGAGATATTAGACAAGAAAGGTGCGGATAATTCAGTAGCTGATCACCTGTCTCGTCTGCCCAACGCTCCAACTAATTTGTGCCCCATAAACGAATCATTTCCTGATGAGCAACTGTTTCATTGATGCACGAACCATGGTTTACTAACATTGTGAACTATCTTGTGACTAAGGAGATTCCGTCTCATTGGTCCAAGTAAGATCGATATAAATTCCTATCCCAAGTAAAATTCTTTTACTGGGATGAACCATATCTGTTCAAATATTGTCCAGACCAAATCATACGTCGATGCATACCTAACGATGAGATACAAAGTGTCCTCTCTTTTTGTCATGATCTAGCTTGTGGAGGACACTTTGATCCCAGGAAAACGGCCGAAAAGGTATTGCAGAGTGGTTTCTATTGGCAAACTATTTTCAAAGACGCCGTGGAATATTGCAAAGCATGCACACGATGCCAATTCATCGGCAAAATTTCACGGCGTAATATAATGCCTCTGCAATCTATCCTTGAGGCCGAAATCTTTGATGTATGGGGTATAGATTTTATGGGACCGTTACCTAACGCATTTGGAAACCAGTACATATTAGTTGCTGTTGATTATGTTTCTAAATGGGTAGAGGCAATAGCCACAAAATTTAATGACAACAAAGTAGTTGTCAAGTTTTTGAAAGAGAATATATTTTCTCGATTTGGCGTTCCTCGAGCTATTATTAGCGATAATGGTACCCATTTCACCGACCAGTCATTTGAGGTGCTTATGCGAAAATATTCCATTACCCACAAATTAGCCACACCGTATCTTCCACAAACTAGTGGGCAAGTGGAAGTTTCCAATCGCCAAATCAAACTGATTTTGGAGAAAACAGTAAATCATAATAGAAAAGATTGGTCTTGTAAGCTAGCTGATGCATTATGGGCATACCGTACTGCTTATAAGACTAATCTAGGCATGTCTCCATATCGTTTAATATTTGGAAAAGCGTGTCATTTACCGGTGGAGCTTGAGCATAAGCTTTATGGGCAATCAAATTTCTAAATTTTGAGCTCGAAAAAGCTGGCGAGCAGCGGAGATTACAAATTAATGAGCTTGATGAGATAAGACGGGACGCATATGAGAGTGCCAAGATTTATAAAGAGAAAACAAAAGTGTTTCATGACAAAGCAATCATTCGCAAGTCATTTGCACCTGGACAAAAAGTTCTCTTATATAATTCGAGGCTACATTTATTCCCAGGAAAATTAAGGTCAAGATGGAGTGGACCGTACATAGTATGGACAGTGCACCATCACGGTGCAGTTGATCTCGAGGATCCTAAAAATGGTAATTTATTCAAAGTAAACGGTCACCGATTAAAACCACTTTTAGAACCTCGAGTGAGCGATAACGTAGAGATCGTGACACTTCACGATCCAATCTATGCATAGAGGCATGTAGTCATGTATATAATAGCATGTATATTATGTGACTAACATGATGCAGGGTTTTAAAGCAAAATTAGGGAAAGATGAGGAGCTGATGGTAATTTTTCATCCCTATATAAACCCAAGCAGCCCTCATCTTCCCCAAATCATTTCTTCCAAAACCCTAGCTGCCCCCCTTCCTTCCCCACTTCCTCTTTTGGTTTTACTTCTCTCTTTGCAGGACAATGTAGAATCGTCAGGATTTTCGCTGATCAGTGGTTCTACAAGATTCATCTCACCATCGTAGAGATTCTCCCCGAAGCTCTCGGCCAGACTTGACCACAGAACCGCCAAACAGCGGCTTTCACCGCTATTCAGTGATAAATTTGTGGATTTTCCCCCTGAGTCTTCAGGGGAGGTACTATTTCTCCCTTCTACATTTACTGGGTTGATCATATTGCAAATTGATAATTACAGTACGATATCATGGGTAGATTTGTTTGTGAGAAGTTTTTTGGAGAAATTTTTGCGGCATTTAGTGTTTATTTTGCCGCTGCAATCGAAACTCTGGGTTGGAATTACCTCATTTATTCATCTAATGCATTCTACATCCCAGAGTTGGTGGAGGAATTTTATGCGAGTTTTGCGAAATCCAACATTTCGGACGATCGCAAAACCATAAACCTCCATTGGCGCGGTCAATTATATGAAATGAATGCAGGGGCCATCTCGGCTTCTACGGGTATCCTCCTTCACACCGGGAATCACACTCCCGGTAGGATTGAGGATTATCTTATACGGATGGGTCCAAACTGCAAAATAACACGTGATAAAGGGATCAGCAGTAAGACACTCTATCGCAATATTCACGCAACTTGCCGCTGGGTCAACACTAATGTTATGGGTATTACACATATGTCGTCTTTTTACACGCCCACACTTTATGTTGTTGACTGTATTATGCGTCAAGATTATCACTTCTGTATGTGCACACAGCTACTCGATACTATTATTGATGCTAAGATGCGGTCGAGAACTAGTTTGCCTTTACCGTGTTTAATTACACAGTTGTGTCGCAAGTTTATATCTAGTGCCGAATTTGACGCATACGCACCCTCACGCGTGTTAATCACTACCGAATATATTTCAGTGACATATCATACTGCTCTTCCAGAAGATTGGAACAGACATGCTGATAACGAGAATATATATGCCACTGACTTGACACAAAAGGAGGAGGACGATGCCTTCTTTGACCAAGACTTGGCAGCTGATCCCACTGAGCAAATCAACGTCGTCTGGTAAGGTCTTGGAAAAATTTGGCACCGGTTGAAACAGATTGATAGGGGTGAGTCTTCTACAGCACGAGCACGTCTTGCACCTGGTGAGCCTAGTAGAAGGCAAAGAGGACGACACTAATGATTTGTGTATGAGGGCATATACAAGTTTAGATGTGAGGGAGTGTATTAGGAGATTTTTATTTTATTTTTTTTTCTTTTTTAGGATTTTTAGGATTTTATTTTTATTTTTATTTTTTTTAGGTTTTTGGGTTTCTTTATTTTACACTATGGGTAGTTTTTAGGATGGCCAACAAAAAGATTAAAAAGATCAAAAAAAAAATTCATCAATAGATCAAACTAATTACAGATAAAGGAACAAAATTTAGATTTGAAATTAGATATGAGAGTAGATTGGACGATACACTTTGAATTTTATGAAAAAAGATTAAAATCCGAAAAATAAATATCGCTAACAGTAGTTTTGAGGCAATTATACATCTATTTTTCACTTCACAATAGTTTATTAGGTTAAGGATAAAGATGATAACGAATGAGTAAGTCTTCTCTCTCTTAAAAAAAAAGGTAAGAATAAAATAATGGGGTGAGCCTGGTATTAAGGCAATAGTTTCGAGAGTGATGAAATAATGGGGTGCGCCTGGTATTAAGGCAATAGCCTCAAGAGTGAAAAAAAAAAGAGTATGATCCAAGTAATCGGGTATTTTGCGTCTAAGCAAGCGTGAATATTCGCATGAAAGGTGAAATATTCTTAAAAAGAAAGAAAAAAAAGAGTATGAACTAAGTAATCAGGTATTTTGCGCCTAAGCAAGCGTGAATACTCGCATGAAAGGTGAAATATTCTTAAAAAGAAAAAAAAACAAAAAAAAAATTATAAGAGAGGAGATGAATTATGAGTTAGAGTTGGAGTCCAAAAACCAAAGTAGACTATCACACATGCACGTAGATGTATAGGAGCTAATAAATTATCTATTAGTAGGTATTGAAAAATAAGATTTAAATTTTTGATTAAAATGATAAGTGTATCTGATATGATGCTCGATTTAAAAATTGATAATCTAAATGCGTTCTTAAGTTTGTATATTAGTGAGACCAATTGACGAAAATATAAAAAAAAAAAAAGAAATTTTTTCTTTCTTTATTCCTTAATCTATCTAAAATTTTTATTTTTCTTGATTTTCGGTTATCCTTATTTTTCTTTTCTTTATTCCTTAATCTATCTTCTTCTTGAATTTTGTGGGTATATTCACTGCAAACCCTCACGAGACACAACTCGTCCACTAGGGTAACCTAGGGGTTTAAAGGCTTGTTGCACGTGCTAAGTGCAATCGCGATTCCTGCGAAAGTGAGTTCGGATTTTTGTTTTTCTTTTTAGGTTTAGGTTTTGCTCGAGGACTAGTAAAAGATAGGTGTGGGGATGTGATGAATATCATATATTGTATTTTTTCTCTCATACTTTATCTATTTTTGTATATAAATAAATACTACTTGGGTATTTTTAGTGTCTTTTGCAGGTAATCCAAATTATTCAAGGAAAAGGCATGAAAGCAGAGTTGGACTAGGAAATCAAACGCCGAAAAATTTCTAAAGTGGGCGAGACTACAACATCAAAGTACTGCAGGCAGTAGAAGTCAAATACAGTCAAGAAAGTGAAGAGTACAAGAAAAAATACTTCTGTAGAAGAAACTGTAGTGCAATTGTTCAAAGGTTAGCCGCTAAATAGCGGCACTAGCCGCTAAATAGCGGCCCATAAGTGGCCTTCTTAGAGTAATTTTTGTCGTGGGCTTAATTGTAAATTGATAGTTTTTGTGATTCGGCTGGAAATAGGGTTTGGTTTCCAAGGCCTATTTATTGGCCGACCCTTATATTTTGACGATATTCTGGATTCTAGAGTTTTTGTATTCAATTTTGCTGTTCAATAAAGTTGGAGTTTATGCTGAAAGTTGACGGTCACAACACCATGACCAGAGGTAACCCATTGTTCTTAATATTCTTATTTTCTTTCTGCATAAATTTAATTGCATTCTATTTTAGGGTTTACTGCTTTCTAGATTAGGGTTTACTGCTTTCTAGATTAGGATTTATCATTTTATGAATTAAAATTTGATCTTCCTTAGCAAAAATCATGAGTAGCTAATTAGATCAGCTCTAGGATGTAGATGAAGCTAAGATCCACCATGCAATTATTTTCTAATATTTTTCTTCTCAAATAAAATTAATAAAGCCATGATTTTTCAAATGAAAGATTAAAATATAAGGACCCGAAGTTTAGAACTTTGATAGGTTATACTTGAGTTAGGATTCTTGATAATCTATGCTTAGTTGGGGATTGGGGTTGCTGGTTTTGTCTTTTTATTTGAATTATCTAAAAGATTTAGTTTATTTTTATATGAAGTAGCATCTTTTGATGAGCTATACTTGCACAACACTTGATAGCTCATGCTTAGGGCACTTTAAGTAAAAAATTAAACTAAAAAGATTGAATTTTTATGATAGAAGAAAATAGTAGAAGTAAGAATATGGTTGGAAATTAGTGGATTCTATATCCTAGGCTACTTAGATTAATCCGACTTCAACCTAGAACCTTTATTAGTCCGTTGAACTATAGAGAAAGTAAGAACGCAGAAACACCTTAGATCCCTGTGAGATGACCTGTACAGCGCTATAACGATACTGTACGCTTGCAGTAAATATAACACATCAAGTTTTGCAGTAAATATAATCAGAATATGAGGCTAAGTTCCAATCTTGCATAGAAAAAAGCAAAAAAAATGCAAAATCTAATTTTAGCCTAGAGTGTAAGTGCTATAATGTAAAGGCAAGTCTCAAACTTGCACAGACTCATCAGAATGAAAGGCTAAAACCCAGTTCCGCATAATCTGCCACAAAGATGGAAGTGATTTGTTACAATGTGATGAACTCTAAGGAGAGCCAAATAAGGTTGACACAGGGGGTAAGATTTACAACCAGATAAACTTGTGTATAATGCGAGGCTAAGACCAAAGCAAGAACGTGAGATTAAACCCCGCATACAATTCGAGGCCAAGCCAACGTAAAGTTATTTAAATGCGAGGCTATACTCACGGCTAAAATGTGAGGTTAACTCTCAGTCTCGTGTAAACTTCAAAGAATAAGAAGGCGGTCAATTATACTACAATGACCATTCAAATGTGGCTCCCACAGGAGGTGGACTCCATACTAATAAACCTTGTGTGCAATACAGAGCAAACTTTACACACAATACAATGCCAAGTTAGCGTAAAGTCATCTAAATATGAGACTATGCTCACGGCCAAAATATGAAGCTAACTCCCAGCCCCGCATAGACGTTAAGAAGCGGAAGGTCAAGCTCTGCATTAAAACTTAAAGCGCAAAACCAACCTGCAGCCTTGCATAATATCCAATGAAGAAGAAGGTGGCCCATTGACTTACAATGGGCTCGTAACCAGTCAAATATGGCCCACGCAGGAGGTGAGACCCACGTCTAATAAACATTGAATACAAAACTAAACTCCACATACAATGTGACGCTAAGTCAGTGTAAAGTCATCTAAATGCGAGGCTGTACCCGTGTGGAGTGCAAAGTTATGCCCGCAACTAAAATACGAAACTAACTCAGTGTGTAAGGCTAAACCTGCACACAAGTCTAACCCAACGTATAATGCAAAGTTATACTAGCCCAGTCGTGAGGCTCTGCTAGCTTAAAATACGAGGCTAAACCCGCGGATAGAGGGCTAAGGTTGCATCTTAAACGCGCAATAACAAATCGAGTTGTATCAAGTGCAAACCTCGAGAGCACCTTTAACAAAAAAGTACAAGAAAGAACTTTCAAAATGGACAACTTGATCTTAGCCATGACGCAAAAGTCTAAGAGTAAATTTCCGCCAAAATGGGAGGGCCCATTTGTAGTAGATACGATCTATCCAAATGGAGCATACCGATTGATCAATCAATACGACGACCGGATGATGATACGGATGATGATACAGATCAACGAAAAATTCCTGAAAAATATTATTCTTAAGGGAACGAAGTTATCTGACCTCTTTTTTAACACAGCAAAAGGAACAAATATTGGCTCCCCGCTAGCGTGCAGCTCCACACCCCAACTGGGGGTACAAAATTAAAATGAATCCTACGTCTCTATGATTAAGGATAGAGGAAACGTTTGGCATGTAAGCCAAGCAAAGTCCTCGCCAACCCTATCATGTTGGGTGTAAAAGTATGAATTGCCCAATGCTATCAAGGTAACGGGAAAAAAATAAATTTCTCACCAACCTCATCATGCTGGGGGTAAAAATATGAACTGTCCAATGCCGTCAAGGTAAGGGGAAAAGAATCAGTTTCTCGCCAATCCCATCATGTTGGGATAAAAGCATGATTTTCCCAACACCGTCCAGGTAAGGGGAAGAGAACCAGTTTTTCGCCAACCCAATCATGTTGGGGGTAAAAAGCATGAATTACCCAACGCCGTCAAGATAACGGGAAGAGAATAAAATTCTCACCAACCCCATCATGCTAAGGTAAAAGTATGAACTGCCCAATACCATCAAGGCGACGGAAAGAGAACCAGTTTCTCGCCAACCCATCATACTGGTGTAAAAGCATGATTTGCCCAAAACCATCAACGTAACGGGAGGAGAACCCGTTTCTCGCCAACCCATCATACTATGGGTAAAAGCATAAACTGTCCGAAGCTGCTGAAGCAAAATGAAGAGGAAAAGTTTGGCATTCAAGCCCAAACTAAACGCTCGACTACTTACCAGACTGAGGAGAATAGTATGGCTAGCCCAACTCAAAAAATAGTTGGTAAATGTAAATCAAATCCGTTGATAGCTGAGGATTTGCTAAAAATCTCATGACAAATCTATTACAACAGTATCTTTATGTGAATATAAAGATACATCATTGCCCTGAGTTGCTAAGGCAAAGGGAAGAAGAAAAGTTTGCCATTTAAGTCCAAACGAAGTTCTCAACAACTCACCACACTGAGGGGAATAGTATGGCTAGCCCAACTCAAACGGTAGTTAGTAAGGCTAATCAAATCCATTGATAGCTGAGAGTTTGCTAAAAATCCTAATCAGATCGATCCCCTGTCACGTTAACAATTCACCTCTGACAGAAAAGAAAACTCATACTTCATCAAGTCCAATATTACAACCTCTAATGAACTTCATTTTAATATTGTTAAGTTAAAAATTACTTCTGACGAAAATTATTTCCCTATCAAGTTAACAGTTACCTCTAATAGTCAAATTTTAATGCTAAATACGTTAACCGTCACCTCTATTTAGTTAACTCATTCCTATCAAGACTAGATCTTCTGAATAGGTCGAATTTTGAGACATGTTTAATGACACCTCTGTCTTTTCCTAATTCGTCATACTAGATGTCACTGAACGGTTAGGATTCTAATGAGCATGTTAATATCATACCTCTGCTTGTCATCAAGTCAACACATTAACATTATACCTCTGCTTGTCATCTAATGAGCACGTTAACATCATACATCTACTTATCTTCTAAAAAGTACGTTAATATTATATCTCTGCTCATCTTCCATAAGACATATTAACAATTACCTCTATCTATCAAATTCATCACCAGTCATCTATCATGCACTTAGCCTTTGAACGAGACGTCAAAAATATTTTTATATGCAGACAATAAATTTTCTGAAGCAAATCTACAAGCAAAAGTTTGGCTCGGCCGCATAAGTATAATAGCTAGCATCAAGAAAACTCGCTAGAAGCAATTTCTGATAAATCGAAGAGGATCAACAGTATACCTCAAACAACAAAATAGCTGGAAGATAGTGATTTCAGAATATAATTAACAGTATACCATAAAAATCACGATGAAGACTATAGAGCTAAAATTAAAGAGTTTGAAGTGTTTCAAAATTCGTTACAACTCTATACAGAATTTTGAAAACTTTGGAGGGGGTTATGTAGACATAAAAAAGGGAAAAAGGGTGGGTGAGCACCTGCGGGTGGACACCCACGGGCACTCCCATAGGTGCCAACTTGCGGGAGATCCCATAGGTGGACACCCGCGGGAGGCCCACGGGTGGACACCCGTGAGCGCTCCCGCAAGTGCCAACCCGCAGGAGTGCTCCCCCGGATGCCTTGCTCCCATACAGTTGCCCAGTCTCATGCTCTGATTGCATGGTCCAGATTTTTAGGGGTTAATTATGTGAATTTAATTCATATTCGAGAGAAGAATTTGATCCGGATGGAAAGCGCTCCTTAATCTATAAAATCGGGAGCGGAGTTCAAACACGGAAGGATTCTTTTTTTTGGAAAAGGAATTCTTGGAGGAGGATTTTTTTCAGGGACGAGAGTCCAAAAAGGAGAGATCTACGTCTTCTCCAGAGTTCAGAAAAAGAGTTCCACAGATCAATCTTCATCCCAATTCAGATCGGATCGTCAACGGAGTGCAGAATCAAGACTCCACCTACCAGAACCTACAAAAATAAAGGGAATCGAAATCAATCGATATCCATTCTTGTAATCTCGATTTTCTAATTGTAATTTTTCTTTTATTGCTGTAATTCCAAAGTAATTGGCAAGATAAAGAAATATTCAATTTTTTGGGCATACAGGAGCTGAGGGTTAGCTTTGCATTTTAAAGCATCTACGCGAAGCTGGGGTATAGCTTCGCGTTTTATACTAGCCTCGCATTTTATGCTGGCTTGGTTTTGAAGAAATTTAACTTTTGATTTCTGCTTAGCCTTAGGTGGAAAATCACACGCTGGCTTAGCCTTGCAATTTACGCAAGAATCCTTGATTTCGCGATTAACGCTTGGCTCAAGTTTAAGTTCGATAGCCTGGCATGGGAAATCACACGCGGGCTTATCCTCGCGATTAATGTGATTCTAAGAGTCACGATTTACGTGATCGTAACAAGCCTTGCACTTAACGCAAATTTTACTGGTTTCGCGATTTACGCTTAGCTCAGTTTTCTGTCGAAATCTGATAGCCTCGCATGGAGAATCTTCATCACACGATGGCTTAGTTATGATGTTAACCTCGCGTTTTACACGGGTGTTAATTTTTTTGTTTTAAACCCAGAAGCAGTAGCCTTGCATGGATAACTATCATCACATGCTGGCGTACAGCTAAGTTCGCGTTTAACGCAATTTTCACTGGTCTTGTTATTAACATAAGCTAGCTCGCGAGGTAAAATTGTAGCCTCACATTTTGTCTTTGCTTGAGCCTTGTGTATAACACGGGCTTTGAGGACTCTCCGCCTCACTCGACGATTTCGATTGCGGAGTTGGATTCTAGTCAAACCAGTTCTCAGGCCTTCTCGGCAGTAAGGAGGTCTTCCTCTGCTAGGGTTTTCTGCCCAAACAATGACTCAATAACCGTGGGCTCCATCCATGTTTAACGGTGGATTCCCTATTACTTGATTTATGGGTATTGGAGCTCACAGGGCGATAGCGCTGCATTTTGGTCAGTTTACTTGATCTAGAGGACTCTTCATACTTTTCCTGGTCAATCTCCATGATGAGCATATCTACGACCGATACGATCTTTTCCACATCGGATTGTGCCACGGTCTCTTTTTAGTAAACGAGATACCTCCCACTGTGGTCGTCAGTTTGTTCTCCGCAAAAATCTTACTTCCTTCTATTGAATACAATAATTACAATGAAAGAGGAACAATAGAAAAACAAACGAGAGGATTTATTTTTTATCGCTCTCTTTTACAGTAAAAAGTGGGTTCTAATGGGGCGATGGGATCTATCTAGTAGTTTCTATTGATGATCCAATATGAAGATCTCTTTTGAAAAAGATGATGGCCGGCCCTGGGTCTCTCTCTATTGATCTCTGTGAATTCAAGGCTCTCGCGCGTAACTTGAACTCCAAAAAAGATCTCAAAGCTTCAAGGCTCTCTAACATAACTTGAATTGCTAAAGGATCAAAAGGATTAAAAATCGATCCCTAAAGTCTCCTCAAAGAGGGTATTTACAGACTTTAGTTGGTTATGAGAGTTTCCATAGAAATAGAAATAAGGGTTTTCATAGGAAAAGTTTTTATATTCATCAAATATTCTAATCAAATATTTGATTTTGATTTAAATCTTTTGATTTTAGATTCTGATTGGACTCAATTCGAATATTGGATAAATCAAAATCTCAATCACAATCAATTTAGCACTCTGATTGGACTCAATTCGGGTATTGAATAAGCCAAAATCTCAATCATAATCAATTTAGAACTCTGAGATTCTGCTCACGCAGAGTTAAATAATCTGAACGCGGAGCTAAGACTTTAGCTTCGCGTTTTACCTCTTTGTGTGGAGCTAAGCTCTGGATGACACAAAACTAATCAATAGCTTCGCGTCCACCTAGCCACAAAGCTAGTTATTTTCATCTTTTTGAATTTTTCACCACCAATAGGCGGGACATGCCTTTTCTTTTTGGGAGTTGGGAAAGTGTTCTGCACATCATACGCTCACCGAACAGAACTAGCATAGGATTTGCAATGTTATATCTTTATATCTAAATGACCCCATCCTACTCTTTTTCTTAATCCCAATCATTTCATTTTTGCACTATTTTCATCCAAAATGTGATGTCAAATTGTAAATACTTTGGATAAGACTATACTCGAGTTGATGTTATACATCTCGTGGCTGCCTTATACACCATGAGCTAAAATATGAGGAAGGATTACTGTGGGAATCCTAAAGCCAAAACAAAGCTTAGTTCAAGACGCATATATTAACTGAAAAGTAAAGAGTAAATTTCTACACAATGCTGCAAAAGTGCATAACTAAACTGGTTCAAGCTAACTAATGCATCAAGGGTTTATATCGGGTTTTTCTTTTAAAGTGTAAACACGTAATAAAATATGATTCTTTTTTTTTTGGTTTGTGGTGGTGGGGGATGGGAGGTGGGGGTGGGGGGATTAAAACATATTAATTAATTGGGAAGTCTGTTGCCACTATTGTTGTGGGTGCAGAGAAATTATTAATTTATTTTAGCTGGTAGTTACATATCAAGCACTATTCACAATAAAATAGCTCCATATGGTGTATGATCGTTGTAATGCTATAAATTCAATATTATATTAGAGAAGACTATCCCTAGTAATGTTTCATATGAGTTCCATGTCCCAATAGAGATTTAGTAAAATCGGCTCTCAGTTATAATCATGTGCATGTGTGCATATTTGCATGGGGATGGCTACACGGTCAGGCAAGTTTTGCTCAGCAATGTCCATTTTGATGGGGCAAAAAAAAAGGCTTCTTTTCAGCTCAAATTACTAGCCTCAACTCAAGTTACTAGTATTCTGCTCATGATTACTAGGGCTATAAAAATATGCTCCATCAAAGTTGTCGCTTCTACTTCGGATATAGTATGCATTATGTACCATTGCCCATACCCTAGACTCCTAGGTGATTTAACTCTCTTGTATATATTCTAAAGCAAAAGGAGTTTTATATCATATAAAAGGAGTGTTTTTCCCCCAAGCATCTATCTTGAAGGAAAAATAAAGAAAAACTTGTGTTGGTTGGAAGAGATTTAGAACTTGTTCTAGCATGTCTTTATATAAGGCTACTAATAATAGATGTGATACCCATTTTCATTTCCATAACAAAAAGGAAGTACCTACTAGGCATAAGGAGGGAATATAGACTAAACGCTTTCTAGCAACTAGCCATGCAGTCTGGAAAGGTTAAAAAGGAGAAGCAAAATAGGTATACGAGAAAGAGAAGTTGGGTAGGTGGATTGGTGCCTTTTAGCACCAACTATATGTAGAAATAAATATTCTCCTTAAAATCGGCATTGAGATCAAATTTAAACAGATTATCAATCAAAGTTTCAGAACCAACAAGAATTTTAAATCTGAAAATAGTCAAAATATCCTAAAATAAAAAACTGTAACCTTTTACAATCAATTTGGAAAGAGAAATCAAATATATGATAAAATTTGAAATATAAAAGGCATCATTCAATCCAAAACATGTCCCGTTTTCAAAATTGTTCTAAAAGTCCCAACTGCCACAACTTGTGAATGCCTTTTATTTCCGGAATAAGCCCAAAGTTCACTTGTTGTTTGTTTCCTTCTTTGAGAAATCCTTTTTTTTTTTTGAGCCATTTTTTATACTTAATGTAGTTCTTCTTCACATGACCCTCTTTCTTGCAAAAGAAGCAAATCATCTATCATTTGATTTTGGTGGCACCTTATACTTTCCTTTATTTTGAGATCAATTTTCCTTTTTCTCAGTTCTAGCCTTATCATATACAACCATATTAACACTATGAGGTTGGTCATGCTTCATCCTTTCTTCCTCTTGCACAAACATGGTCAAATGATTTGTAATTGACCTATTTTCCTTATGTGTGTTATAAAAAATCTTGAAAGACCCATACTCAGATGGAATTGAGTCAAAAATGAAGTGAACTAAAAATGACTCAAATATCTCTATTTTTAATGTCTTAAGCTATGAGACTATGTTTCTCATTTCTGTAATATGAGCACGCACACCCTTGGAACTATCAAAATATTGCTAGTGAGTTTCTTCATAAGAGTACTAGCCAAGACCTTTTCCTACTGAACAAATTGTTACTCGATAGTAAGCATAAATTCCTTAACAGTAGTGCAGTCACCGATAGCACCTCTAATTTTTCTATTCACATGAGACTTTATGAGCATTAGACTTAAGCGATTAGATCGCTCCCACTATTGGTACTTATCGCTGACTTCTTATGTATCTATATCCTTGGGAGCAGGAGATTGCTCCTCACGAAGTACATAGTCAAGGTCCATGTACCCCAAAGCAAATTCAACATATTGTTTCTAGTAAAAAAAAAATTAGTATCATCAAGCATTAGAATAAAACCACTACTTTCAACTACAGATTACGAAATAACTAAAAAAATCCAAGGATAATTTTATTGCTATGTACACAGTAAATTCTAATGTACCTGTAGGCAAATGTTGCAAAATGCATGAATTTACTTATCTTAATTTATTGGACAAATAAATTTCAACACTAATGAATAAATTGTTCACACATGTAGGCAGAAGACAACTTCATCATCAATACCTAAAACTCATTTTTCCATACTAATCAAATCATAAAATATAAGTATTTCTTTGAGGGGAAAATCCTTAAGAATATGACTTAATTACAATTAGATACCAATTATTTATGAAGTTTAACTATATGTGATTTATCAATACTAACGAGGATGTTGTGGCATTACTAATAATTTTTTAAAATCACCACTTCTTGGCATCTATACTTGTAAAATTGTTTAAGCCCATCAAACCTTCAAATGCTTAATAAGAAACTAAAGAACCGAATATGTAGAGTACACAAGCATAATGCGCTATTGGGTTAATGCAAATAAATTATAACAATCTCATTAAGTGAAGGAACTATCTAAAGTTTTTAGAAGTAAAATGTTTAAAAAAACATTCCACATACAATTACTCATAGCAATAAAGATTGTCAACAAAAATGCTTGCATCTAATACTCATACCCTTGGAATTAAGCAACCAAAATAAAATAATTGCATGACAAAACAATCAAAGACATGCACCAGATCAACATGAATGAATAGATATAGAGTGCATATTATGTATAGGGCCGACGGTCTTATAGGAACACTATAAAATTTGAGCCTTGAAATTACTTACTCACAACCCATTCAAAGTCCTTAGGATGTGCTTTATACTACATGTTGGGTCATCCATTTTAGAAACAAGACAAATGAATATGATCATGTGCACTGAAAATAATGCATCTGAATCCAAAAACCTTTGTGTCAATTATCATTATCACAATTAAAGTCCAACCATGAAAGACCTTTAAACAAATCAATGTCGAAACAACATCCTATATGGAGGTACAGAAATAATCAACATTTAATAAACATGATTAATTAAACCTCCATATTTTATCGCAAAGAAAAATCAACGTTTATGGTAAATCCTAATATTCACAAAGGACAACCTAAGATGAAAATTACAGGTATATAAAACAAAAGAAGATAGAATCATACATATTTTGATCAAATACAATAGCCCAAAGGTTGCTCTAATACCCATGTTAAAAATAAATGGAAAAGAAAATAAGCAACATCAGAGAATCATAATACCTCCGGCCATTTGTACTTGAACTTTGTTAAAATCTACCATATGTAAAACAAAGAGTTTTTGTGTAGAAAACTATTTCATGGGTGAGGGACATCTAGCCTTGTTTTAGAACTTACAAGTAATATTAATGGAAACATAAGTTCTTATATATACAAAACTAGGAACCCTCTTTTGTAACTCCTAAATACCATTTAAACTTTCATCATTATTCCATCAATCAAACAACAATAATATAGCTTGAATGTAACTTATTCAAAATTAAAGGAAATTATTCTATATCCATAAAGTGAGAACTCAATAGCCTTAAATGCATGAATTATTACATAGGGAAAACTAATTGTTGGCATGTAAACCACCACATAGAGAAAACCTAAAATTTTCTTACATTAATCACCTACGATCTTCGTTAAAATTTAATTGTTTAATTGTTTCTACATATATAGAGATTGTTGAAAAAAATCAAATATAAGTGTGATATAAAAGATATATTTCTAACTATTGTCACCTTCTGAATTAAAGAGAAGACATACATTCAAATTTCACACAATTAAGATATATTTCATATTTAATGCTCCTAGAGAACTAGTAGCACGTATACATGACATATTGCATTATACAGTAACCCATGCACATGACTGTATGATTCTTATTATATAAATACATATAGCAGATGCTCACAGTATGAAATACAAATACAAATACATATAGATGCGTAAATGCAATCAGTTGCATATGTAATTAGGCAATGTAACCAGCCTTGAGCGATTCGACCAGTGCCTTGCCACGAGGGCCTTTCTTCCTTATGCAAAGTCTATACTCATTGAATGTCATTTGTATAAACTGTGGAGGATTATTTCCTTTCACAAGCTCTTGCACTGGTTTTATCGGCTTGTCGCCCTCTGGATTGTAGAAGAAAGCTATAGAAAGACGCTCTTCTACTGAGTTCACGATCGCACGATGCTCAACGCTCTTGTAAATTGCATTACTTAGTACCTGACCCAACAATATATAGTAATTATTGATTTTTTGAATAAATATCTAACTTCATGTTTTTTTTTTTTGTCTAATGTGCTTAAGTAAAACTCTGGTTTTAGTTGACTGACCTAAGAGTACCAATAAAATGATTAATGTATGTGGAGAATTAGCTCTGGTGCATGTTAATATAATTAAGAACTTCAACTGTTCAAAACCAAACCATGTTTTAAAAAAAATTACGATATTTATATAAGAAATTTCTTTTGTTGGTCTAACTTCTTCTACATACATCGAACATGGTTGTCAGATACTTTGAGTAAATGTACAATCTTAATAATTTTGATCATCTTAATAAATGATGAAGTAAGCCCATCTTTTGTCTGTAAACTGAGATAGTTCTACGAACGGAGAACATATCCAATATAGTGAGTGTTCAATTATATATATTGATTCATGATACTGTCAAAATAAATGTTCGGGAAGTAAATCATCATAATATATCATGCACACAAAAAATTACTAGTCTTTACTAGTTTTTCCATTTTTACAGTTGTAATTGAAGCTATAATACAAACGATTTGAACTTTTTTATATATATAGACCAAAAAAAATCTAACTTAGTCATTATATATATATATATATATATATATATATATATATATATATATATATATATATATATATATATATATATATATATATGTATATATATATATATGTATGTATGTGTGTGTGTGTGTATATATGTATATATGTATGTGTGTATATATATATATGTATATGTGTGTGTGTGTGTGTGAAAACCTGTGTACCTGAATCTGATCACCAATCATGAAAATAAGAGCATGAGGAACAGGTTCCACAGTGAGCCATTCCCCATGCTTGCACACTTGAAGGCCTTTGACGTGATCTGAGAGGAGAATGGTGATACCTCCAGGGTCAGAATGAGATCCGAGGCCGAGGGCGAGCTCTGGCTGTGGGCATTTTGGATAGTAGTTCACCCTCATGCAAGTTCCCACCTCCTTCCCAAATGCATGCTCCAGGGCTGTCTCCTCTAACCCTAGGCTTAAGGATAGTGCCATCATGAGAATCTTGCTAAGTTTTAAGAGTTCACCAGCATAGTTTTCTGTTATTTCCCTGCTCATTGATAGTACAATATATGCAAATCAATATTAAAGATATGGTTAAACTATCTTTAATGGAACGCAGAGTACTACCACCCACTGTGTTGGCTTTTAAAAAAATATTTAAGTTATGGTTTTTGAACATATACCTTAGTGTTTTGAAAAACAAAATACTTTACCTTGCATTATGAATATTAGAGCACATAACATTTTTTCCCCTTAGAATATTTTGTATCATGTCAAAGTAATTCTGACCTCTTACTACAACTTTATAATTCATTGTAACTTCAGAGTTTTAGTGAAGTTAAAAAAGTATTAATATGACATACACAGTCATAGTTCAAATCCCACTGCATATAATTGCAAAATTTTAAAATTACATACCATTTCATAAAGTCCATAATTCAGTAATACTCAATCTGCAACAATTTTTAGAATATGAATTTGTAAACCTCAATTTTCACTAACTTTAGAGTTCTTATATAGCAGGCAAGTCTATAATTTTTTTGTTGTTAAACGAAAATTTGAAAACCGTGGCTCACTTAATTCATGAAATTTGCATATCGAAACTATACCACAGCCCATTTTAATATAGTAGTATTACTAGATGGAATTTTATTTGATGCACAATTATATAATCTTGAATCTAATTTGATTCACATAAATATAATTAAGCTGAAGAAATAAGATTTGCTCAAAAGGCATCAAGATTCAGCCTAGTTTTGATTCTGCAAAGTTAATTTATGATTTAATTAGCGAAATATGAAAACAAACGCTGTTAAATATCCAAGTACAATTAACAAGAGGGTACATACAATAAAATCCCTAAACATCATAAACATTTAATGTCAAAGCTTTATCATGGTAGGTTAACATGAAAAAAGTAGAAGAGAGTTTTATTTTCCCCCTAACAAAAGACTCTATGAAGATACAAATAAGTGAAGTATCATTGATTGTAAAACCTCTTAACGATGCAAGAGTCAGGGGTTCGCACTTCGAACCTCACTTGCAAATTGCAATGTCTAAAAGGAGAGAGTAACTTTGTTTAAAAAAAAAAAAAAAAAAAAAAAAAACAATGATATATTTTTCGCTATCTGACTTAATATCCGGGGAAATGAAAATGAACAGCCAACACTTGCAGTCCATTTCCACACCCTCCAATTAGTTTTTTCAATTCCTTCTTTTTTTTTTTGGATTAAGACCTCAATCTTTTAGAATTCAATCAAACCCAGTTTTTTAGGTTTAACTTTGATTTGACCTTCTATTTAGTGGATCTAAATTAATAGTTTCAATGAATATAATAAACAGTAAAAGTAAATAAACTTCATAACGCTTTAAATTTAATTAAAAAAAAAGCTAAGAAGATAGATATTATGATCCAAAACTAATTGAAAAAAAAAAAAAAAAACATATAAATTTTCTGCTGGCAACTCACGAATAGTAAATTTTACTTGGGTAAGCAATATAAATTACGCCTACAAGGTGTTACCACGGAGGTATAATGTCAACCAAGGTTTAAAGGCGCATACCTTTGGATAATAAACAACACCTAGAAAGCCATAGTTGTACTACGCAAATTTATGTTTGACAAGAAGTTTTAACTACTTATTCAGTTAGTAATTTACTCTAATTAAAAAGAAGTAGCTAGTTTGACATATATAGACCTCAAAGAACTGGGAACTGTGGGCCACATCCTCTTGTTCTTGATATTCTTAGGAAGGAGATGAAGGAAATAATAATCTCCCCAATCAAGAACTGCATCCTTTTGCACCCCCAGCCTGCTCCCATACCCCTCCAACGTCATGGGACAGTTAGCATAAGCCTGTTTGGTCTCAAGGGGCAGAAGGAAGAACTCTCTCCAAACCCTATTCACCTCCCTCATCAGCTCTAGGCTCACGCCATGGTTCACGACTTGAAAGAACCCCCACTCCTTGCATGCATCTGAGACTGCTTGCATGGTGGCCTCCCGGCCGCCTGGTCCGCCGGCCAGGCCAGCAAGGTCGATGACCGGAACAGTCGGATAGCCGGTCGACAACGAGTTTGGACGGGGCCGTTCAACAATGGGCTTGACGTAGTTTTTGGGGATTGTGCTCAGTCCGGTTTCGGACAAGGATTGGACTCTAACAATTGGTTCAGGCCACTGGTTAAGAGAGCTAGCCATGGCCAACAAGTTTTGATCTTTGATATTGTGAACATGCAAGTGAACCGGTACCGGCATTTATAGCACGTTCAAGAGAATTGGCTCACCGACTGGTGAGATTACCTCTAGGATAGTGATATGATACATTTGAGAGCTGAGTTGATGGTCGATATTAAGTATAGATGTGAAGTCTCCAGCATAATTTAGGAAGTTTTGTTCTTACGTTATGGGAATAATTGGAGGGCACACAACCTTGGAATAATTGGAGGGTACACAACCTCCTAGGCGCATAACATAAACATGCAAGAGTAGCTGTATATGTCTTTCGAAAGGGGAGTCTACTTTCACGGTCTACGAGTGAGAATGCACAGATTTAAGAGTTAGTTTTTTTTTTTTTTTTTTTTTTTTTTATATTTAAAATTTTAAATTAAAAAATAAAACTATTATCTTATTTAAATATTTAAATATGACAGATTAAGAACCGGTCCTAGAACATATGCATTCTCATCCCTACTTCTTTTGACTTAAAGCCCTGGTTTTTGCTTGGCAAGAACTAGAAGTTTTTAGAATGGAGATTTAAGGACTTATTTGGTTGGTGGAGTTAGAGAGCAGAAGTAATTAAGGGATTTGATGCGAGGAATAAAAGAGTTTAACAGTCAAGTCATGCTTTTCCTTTCCCATCTAACTCCAGAGCTTGGAGCCATAAAGCACATATATAAGGGCTCAAGTGAAAAATATTTTTTTTCAAAAAAAAGAATTTTTACCCTTGAGCTCAAAAGCAGTCAGTATAGCTTACTCCTTTGGTATTTCCTAAGTTTGGCAGGAGTAATTAGCCTACTGCTTATTACTCTTGCTATCAGATGAGGCCTAAACCCATGTTTGGCAAGGGGATCAAGTAGCCCTTGTCTGGCAATGGATTCTAAGGAGTAGGGGTTTGCTTCTTTAAGAATGAGTTGCAGCTAGAGGAGTATTAGGCTATTAGCGTCTCGTCAATGGCATGTTTGGCAACTAGTGAGTATGATGGGTAGCAACTGTAGTTGCTGCAAGTGAGATTTTTGTTGTTTGATTGTGGTTGCAATTGTAAAATTTTGCTATTATAGTTCAGTTACACATTGATAATTTTCGGCAGCAGGTTAGTAGAGTAAGAAGATAACCCCTCCGAAAAACAGTTAAAAAGGGAGAAAAGTATTAGTGGTAAAGATTAGGTTGAGGACTAAGGGAACACTTGGATTTTTTTGAGAAAATAATTTGTAATTTAGTCTACAAAGTACATCATTCTAAAGTGTAGAATTATTAATAGAAATCATACACGTAAAATACAAAAGAATATAGTAGAAAATACATAGTGGCAACAATAGGGTATAGCCACTCTTAACCACTCTGTATGGCGAAGCCACTCCTCTCACTAGTAGATGTCCGCCGAGTGGGCCTTCTCGATCCTCCTTGCATCTGGGTTTGCTGGCCATCTAGTTGGCGTCGGCGAAGGGGACTTCTTATTATCCATATTGTACGATAACTGTAGGTATTTTTTGTCTGAAAGTAAACATGTTCATAAGGTGCATCAATAAAAATTTATTGTGAGTAAATATTCAGAAGAAATAGAATATTCCTGAAAATTCTACAATTCCTCTTGCACTAAAATATGCGAGAGCATAAGGTTGCAACAGTGATCGTCTTAAATCCATTTATAGTGTTGACTTCTCTTGCCCCACTCCATAAGTTCAATTATGAAGACATATCAATAATCAAATAGAACATATTTACAGTGTAAATCACGAACTGAACAAAAAAAATTCGAAGACCTACAGTGTAGAGGCAGGGGGTGCTAGAGGGTGCACAGGGGTGCTGGGGGAGCTGGGCGGGCGGTGTAGGGTATGGTGGATGAGAGGGATAGCTAGGTTACGAATGGAAATGGATGAGAGAGGAGATAGAGAAAATGAGAGAAGGTGGATGAGAGGGATAGCTAGGTTACGAATGGAAATGGATGAGAGAGGAGATAGAGAAAATGAGAGAAGAACCACCAATTAAAGTTAATTAATGGATGTTCTAGAAATAATCAAAGTTTTTAAATTTTAAAAAAAAAATGACCTTGGCTTCCCTAGAAGCACTCCACCTTCTAACTTTTTCTTAAATGTCCCAACTTCTACCCAGCAACTGACACAAATTAGAAGTATGGAAGTGTAGGAAGTAGGAAAAAGAATTAGAACCAAACAACCAAACAGGGTTATTTGGAAGTGTAGGAAGTAAGGTTATTTGGTCTTTTACTTCTACAAATTAGATTGTTTGTTTGGCTAGTTAAAAAGAAGTATGGAAGTAGGGATCCAAATATCATGGTGAGAGAAGTTCAATCTCCAAGAAATCTTTTATTTTTTTAATTATTTTTTTATCTCGATCCATGAGATCCCTCCATCTTCCGCTCGTTTTGGGGGGAAGAAATTTTGAGTATTTACTCAGTCACGTAGGATCTACGTCAGCAAAATAAACAGCAGAAGTAGTGGAAGTAAGTTACTTCTCATACTTCCTATCCTACTTCAGTGCAAACAAACAAGGCCTAAATTGCAAGCAAACGTGGCTTAATATGCAAACATATATTATCTTTAAACATTTTCTTTTACCCTAAATATAATTAATCACTTGATTGAAGAGTCATGTGCTGATCACCATCAACGACCAATTCAAAGATGCACATGGTTAAAAGCAAAGTCAATCTCTCCTCTCAATATTTGTTAAAAACATAGTGTAATCAATCAGGATATTTTTAAAAGATAGATTGATGGACACCTCCACTGTCAACGTGTCCTCCTTAAATTATGCACGCGACTTTGTGCGATGTTGAGAAATCAATCACTGTGATGTCATGTCTTGATTGGCTTCAAGAAAATTCTCACGTGTTTCTTTTAGGAGAATCAAGATTGGATAAGCACATATGTCATAATTCTTTCTCTTTTTTTTTGGGTAATTTTAGATAATAAAAGAAAATGCACAGCGAAAGACAGCTTTATATCTTATTACATATTTATTTCTGCCGAAATTACACATTGAATCCTTGTCAAATTCGAAAACATGGGGATATTTGAAATTTCTATAGTTTCTTTATGTAATTATACGAGGGAATGTTTAAGAGACTAGCTACAAGTATTCCCAACTTAAAACCTTAGGCTAGTTTGGCTTGAAAGAAAATGAAAGAAAAGAAAAGAAAATAAATGGAAAGGTAAAGACAAATGGAAAGAAAAGGTAAAAAGAATGAAAGCCATTTTTGATGTTTGGATGGAAATAAAGTAAAAAAAAAAAAATTAAGAAAAAAATAGAAACTGAGCGTAAAAAATTTTTTAAAAAAAAACTTTATCCAAACTCCATCCACTCTCCTACTATGATTTTCTGAGATAAAAATATAAAATGACATTTTCTCTCATTAGACAGCAAAAAATAGAGAAAATTTTGCAACTTAGTGTCTCTCACTCTTTTTTAATTTTATTTTCCTTTAAATTTTCTTTCTTATTTTCTTTGCTTTCTTTATTTTCCCTCAAACCAAACAGAGCCTAGAGTTTCTTCACCGAGGTTTTTCTCTAACTTGTAATAGTCAAGTTGTAATTTACGATTCCTTAAATATATAGTTTATTTGTGACATGCAATCTACATGTAAAGACCATCCTAAATGTTTTATTTTTGAACTAGTATAACTTGTCCGTCGAACTATTACGGCACATTCTTTAAGTATATGCATTTAGGCAACTCTGATGTCAAATATTACTTGCGATATTTTCTTATGTCAAATATTACCTGCGATATTTTCTTCTCTAGACGCCCATGAAAAGTTGAAAATCGCATGCACCAAGGATTTTAATTATAGTTTTTATAGAAGAAGTTCAGGACATATTTGGAGATAAAATGGAGTTATCTCTGACTATATTTTCTTTCTCATGTTTATAATTAAAAAAAAATAATAGCTAGAGTTTTCTAGATTGTTATTAAGCTCTTATTACAAAAGTACCAACAGTTTTTGCTTAATCATAATTTAGTACTTAGCTGTCGAAGGGATTTAGATAAACCTTGTGCTTAACTCAACATCAATGATTGCTTAATTCGAAAGAAAACCAAAATATAGTTAAAAATACTTAGCTCCAAGTCTCTATTAACCTTGAACAATTTAATTGATAGAATAAAAAAAAACAATTCCCTTCAATGCTCACCATAATTTTGGATTTTTGGTATGGTAGCAAGTATTTCAAAATGGTGCTAGAGAATCTAGATTTAAATCCAAATTGGGCCCTAGCTGGGATGCATTTTGAGTAATAAACAATTTCTCTTAATTCTCACCATAATTTCAATAAAACTAGTGAGTATATATGGCACGAGGCTAAGATTGACTAACAGGGAAGATTGGACTCATGCATGTTTGTTGGCCTCATAAAGATCTAGGCATTCTTGGTTATCATATCTGCATTGAATAAATCAAACAAGCAGTTGATAATTCAACACAAATAATAAATCACATGGAGAATTATATTATTTTAGTACTTTAATTGAGTTGTGACAACAAATAATATTATAAATAAATAAATAAATAAAGCACTACATAGTTTTATCCCAATTTTTACTCATATAGTCTTTGTAGTTATGATTTTATATTAATGATGATGTGACATTTACAAGTGAGACATGATGTGCAATTTATCTCAAGTGATGGTAATGTATATAGATTGTGTTAATTAATCAATAATTCACTATCAAAAAAATTAATCAATAATTCAAGTCATGGTTGTTTTTTTTTTTTTTTTTTTTTTTTTCCTCGAAAGAGAAAGTTATAGATAGTTTCAACCTTATCCTTCTACAGGTATGTCAAGCATGCATGATAAAAGAAATTCATATTTATCTTCATCCACACAGTGTCATATATGGCTTCGTCACTTTACTTTGACTTTCACGGGATGAGAATGGTTAGGTTTTGCGCAAACTATTCAAAAATTTGAATAAGACGGAACAAGAGGTGGGTCTTAATTAGACCCACTCTTTTCTCCCTACTCTTAGCCCTTGCTCTACATAATTGATATGAAAAGTTATTAATAGCCCTTAGTAAGGATTTCTATTCCAAATTTATCCCTTTCGGCTATGTTTGGTTTGAAGGAAAATGGAGGAAAGAAAAAAAAAAAGAGAGAAAGGAATAGAAAAAAGATGATAAAAACTGGTATCGCTTCAATGTAAGGTTAGTAAGAAAACATTCTTTTTTTTCTTTTAAATTTTCTCTCAAACCAAATAATAGAAAATATTTTCTTCCTTATTTACTTTTCTTTTCCTTCATTTCCCTCTCAAACCAAACTGAGCCCAAGTGTTTGGTTCAAAAAAAAAATGGAAGAAAAGGAAAATAAAGAGAAAGGAAAAGAGAAAAAAGAAAAAAAAAAAAAATGGAAATTGGCTTTTCTTAGATATTTGTTTAGTAAGAAAAAAAAAATTTCTTTTAAATTTTCTCTCAAACCAAATAACTTCCTTCATTTTCCGTCAAACCAAGATATGCTTATTTCTTAATGGTTACTCCTTAATTTAATCGTAGAGGAGATAGAGTGAGGAAAAATAAAAAGAGAGAAAAAGAGAGTGAGAGAAGTTTATAATGTTATTTTAGAAAATAAGTAAATTAATGCTTGTTAGGAATTAGATAAAAACTCAACAGTTATAAAAAAAAAAATAAAAAAAATAAACTTACAAACTAAAATTGACAAATTAAAGAAGTACACTTTTGTCAAATATCATCTTAACATAAACATTAAAAATTAGTTTGTAATATCCATTTTTTCTATTTAGTCTCAAGGGTTTGTATTAGAAGAAGGATAGTTTCATCACTCCGTTTTTTGTGATTTTTGTGGTATTTTCTTTTTTAACTTTGTCGAGATGAAGTAAATATTGGACTATATTTTGCTTGTCTTTGATAACGATCTTAAATTTCATGTCAGTTTCCTCATACTCCACTCCAAATTGACAAGAGAGAAGAGAAAATTGTGATGTAATTGTTTTATTTGAGATTGTACACGAGGCACTTATTTTGAAAGATAGAATGGGAGATACAAGCACTTTTGGTAATCAACACTTGCGTTACTCTTCAAATACAATATGCACTCTCAAGTTGAGCTCATGAAGAATGAGTATATTATGTAAATTATTATGAAAGTAGATCTTAGGGTTTGATCACTTCTTCAAAACTAACTCGACATGAAATCTATCAATATTTGTAGTATCGAAATAGCCATACTTGTCTCAGAATACTCAAACTTGTTTGGTGAGAAGAGTTAAAAAGTACATAGAGATGGTTGATCTTCAAATTTTCAAGGAGATGAGTGGTGGCACATGAGCCTATATCCTTTAGTTAGTTGGAGCTAGCATCAAATCATAACAAGGATCACCTACTCTTCGCTCTTCCCAACAAACAAGCATGTTTAAAAAGACAACTTTGCTCTTCACATCCAAGTAATGATTAGGATTTGCTTAGCAAAGAAAATGGAGACTTGTAGACCCCTATTGGACAGTGAATTGCAGACACCCACCTTTTAATTGATAGTTTAAAATGAAGAAGAAGAAGAAGAAAATCATCAAATCATTTTCTTGAAATATAGCCGCCATCTTTCTTTCAAATTCCAACAAACCAAACCAAATATAACCTTCGTATATTACTCGTATCGAATGAGCAGATTAAATGTGTGCAAGGAAGAACAGGAGATGATACGGGTAAGTTCCTGTGGTTTTGAATGAAGAAAAAAGAAGCCGGAGAATATCAATTCTCTCACTAGCTATCAATCGAAATATATACTTTAAAATGAAAGCACCCTCTAAAATTAAATACAGACATTCAAGTAGTTGAAAAAATAACAGATAAAAAAGTAAGAGGAGCTATCACCTTTGTAAAAAGTAAACTGAAATATGGCAGCCTTCACCCCCTAAATCAGTTACCCACTGCACCTTAACCAGTCATAGAATACTTACATAAATCTTAAGATATCAAAGAAGAACAAGCAACCCACGATCATCTCATACACAGAACTGCAACGCAATCTTCCTCTGTGTTGTTACGCAAGTTCAATCCAACCAAGATGGTAGAAGACAGTACAAACCAGATTCACCATATACACCATATACTATGACATTCAAATATAACTGCAAAGCAATCCTCCCCTGCATTGTTATACAACTTGTATCATGATGGTGAAGAAAAACCAACAAAAAATCCACTATATACAATCACACTGAACTTTCAAACCTTCACGTTTCGAATGCACATAGATACCAACTATAAGCTCAAACATAGAACAGCGAGCTGCTTCACCCAAATCCCTTCACAAGCGCAAGCAAGCATGCAACATAGCACAATCCATAGCACACAAAAGTATCTAGTGCAATGCAGCAAGTCTGAGAACCTCCAGCTGAGCCAGCTCAAGCAACACATATCCAAGAAATAGCACAAAATATTTAATTCCCACGCCAATATTTCCCAGAATAAAATAGCAATTATAGTTACAATAAAATTATAGTCCCAACTGTTTACTTCCATATTCTAAATTTAGTTTTAACTTACCTCCATTTCCAAAAGCTGTTAGCAACAAAGAGAATGCACAAATTTAGACGGGTGGCTTTCAAACGATTAGGCAGTGGCCAACATCCACTGGAGGCCTTGCTTTTGCTCCGGTGTAAGCCTTGTCGGAAACCTGATTTGAAATCTAATCCTTAGGTTCCCTTTCCTGAATGGATCCTTTGAGATTGGCATCCCTTCACCTTGGACAACTTCCTCGTAAGTAGGACTGATGACGGAGTTGATGGGGATTGACAGACTCCGCCCATCAAGTGTTGTCAGCTCTACAGTGTAACCCGTGAGAGCTTCAAGAAGAGAGATCTTTTGGGTGACGACAAGATCATTGCCTTCTCTCTTGTAGACACTGTGAGGCTTCTCATCCACAATGAAGACCAGATCTGCAGGTATTACATTGCGCTGCTCGTTGCCTTTCTCTGGGAATGTGAGCTTCGTTCCTTTCTTCCACCCAGGCTTTATATCTATTGTTAAAATTTCTTCCAAAGCCGTCGGTCTCCTAAAAAAGGACAGACTAAGAATATGACGATCAAATGTATATATATGATCTTCAAATGGAAACAGCAGAGACCAGAAATTTCCGCTAATACAACTAGGAAAGTTAATTATTTTAGCATAGAAAGCTATAGAACCTAGTAATCAGGTAAAAAACTGAACTATATAAAATAATTGGACACACGAAAGTTTCAGATAATTACATCTTCTCTATGTTCAAATTAATGAGTCAAATTAGAAAACAAGCACAAAATAGATGAAGCATCATCCGTAATTTTTGCAAGACATGTTTCTTTTTCCTCCTATACTCAAAACAATGTGTAAAACTGCAATAGGAAAAGAAAAGAAAAAAAAAAACAAAATTGAAAGGCATTGCTTCATAATAATATCCTTATATATAATTATAACAGCAATAGTATCTGATGTGAAGACATGTAGCACGTGTACCAAGCACCAACAATGCTAATAAGACTACAAACCTGGAAGAACTATGCAACTATCAGGGAATGATGCATGCACGTCGATCCTTGGGTAGCTGCACAGTTGTAGTAAGGTTAGTGTTTATGTATCATACAGAATGTAATCTAGCCGTCTAGGCAGTTAAGAAATCAAGCGTGACCAATGCAGGATTGCAAGAGTTGCAGTCAGAGAAAACAAAAAGATGCAACAATTACAAATCGGGTTCCTTAGGCCAGAATATTCTGTAACAATATGCCCGAGCTCCCACTGATATATTGCGTTTGATGATGTATAGGCATGTACAAAAAATATTTCAATCAGATGCCCAAGCTATATCTCAGCTGCATGCCCCCTCTTGATTTAAGAAGAAAACCTCTTTATGTGTACATTGTTTTGTTTCCCCTAATATCTAGGTAACTAGTTAAATAATTACATTCTACTTCTTTAAGGTCCAGGTTTATAAGAGTTACTTCCTAGAGCAACCAAAGTAAAAAAGTTGTCTACATTTGAAAAGTGAGCTTACACTGTAACCTGCACCAGAAATCTGTCATAATGTATGTCTCGTCAATCCATTTGATGCAAGATATATATTTTCATTAAGAGAACAAAATATCCTACAAGTCATATGAAAGAATTTGTTTTTCTTTACTCAATAACATGTCGCAATATAAAAGGAACAAGAAAATGTGAATATTCAAATAAATTGAAACTCCTATAAGTAGTCAATTCATAGTGCTCCTGATCCATTTGACTTTGAAAAAATGGCTGAAGAAGTTATAGAACTCTTTCACATTATCAAAAAGTTGAAACAAAAGAAGGTTATACAAAGTTTAAGCATGCTTGTTTAAAAGAAATCTATCCTCTTCAAAATCAAAATATTAAATATGACGAGCTAGCAAAAGTCACACCATGTCCTTTCTTCATTTGGACTGGAAAAAAAATTGAATAAGGAAAGTAATTATATGTAATGTAATTTACTAAATATTCAAAAGATAAAGTTAAGATAGTTTTAAGAATTGCAGAATTTAATAATAATATTTAAACATTATTGTTTGGATTCTTTTAATAAATAGCACTGATGAGCCTTCTCGAGCAAACTCCTGGCTCGGCCCCTGCACACCAATGATATGCCATCCATGCATGCATACATTCAAAGGCTACAAAAGTAAAATCAAATATTTGTATCCTCATTAATAGCTAAGAAGAATGGCCCTTCTTATTTTATCTAACATACCAATTCACACAATGGTGTTCACCACCATTCAAACATAAAATCTGCACCAACTTCCCAACATAAAACCCTCCGAAGCCATTATTCCTGCTTTAGACCAATTGAATATTTTCAGTAGTCTCTTGTCCGCTTCATAATAAAAAAAACACGATAGCTAAGAAGATCTCTTTTCTACCTGGTCATCATTTCGGAGTGGAAGTACACAATACAGACCATATTTCTTTTCATGCTTTCCTTTCTACTAAAACAACAAGCAAACATACATAACCTCCATTGTATGTTATATTAGTGTGTTTGAGTTTTATTTTGTTTTTATTTTTCATTTTTGGATGGTGATTATTGTTATACTTGTTCTCCCACTCATGAAAGAAAGAAAAGAAAAATAATACGAATTATTATAAAAACCAATCCATCCTCCTTTCTTTCTTTCTTTCTTTTTTTCCTTCTCTTTCCTCTTTCCCTTTTCGCTTTGGGGGCTTGCATATTAGAAGTGTATAAGCAAGAAAAATGGATGCAACGCCCATCTTTAGAAAGTTCAATCACTGACAGAAGCAACATATAGATTCATATAACAGTGGGAAATATCTTGAACTTTTAACTATCAAAAAATAAGTGTTGGTGCTGTGAAAGTAGCAGCACGAATGTATTTCAGGAGCTTACCAGTCAAGAAGACGTCATTTTGTGAGGCCATATGAGACTTTCAATCATAAAATTAAAGGAGAATAGTGATAATGAATATAGTTTACTCGAATCCAGAAAGGACATGCATATGAAATTACTTCTGCATGACTGCTTATGATCCTTGACATAGACACATTTACCAGTAACAGTGATTATAAGCAAATTGGAAATGATTTCAGTGTCCAAGAAAACTAAAGAAGAGACATTTCCTAAATGGATGATTTCTCAAGATGAAATGGGTTAGAAATCTAAATGAGGCATTAAAAAGGTAAATTTTGTACTGTTCAAATATTCATGAAGAAGAATCACCAATAAAGATAACAAGATTTCCACTAATTAGCATAATTACATAAATAGAACAACCAAACTCCGGAGACAGACACTATAATCAAGAAGGGCTGAAGTCTCTAGTATAAGGTTTAACCAGACATGTTTCCTATGGTCAACATGAAAAGTTTCAAGTCCTTCAGCATATTTGACCTACACTTCAACACCTCAAGATGCTTCATTATACTCTGATAGCACAGTTCCTCAAACCATGATGATATTACTATTTGCACTGCAATTTTGATGTTTATATATATATATATATATATATATATATATATATATATATACAAGAGATAGTAGATCTAAATACTATCTCTTATAATATATCAAGGAAGTAACAGAGTGCCCTCCGCTGCCTTGTTAAAAGAGTAATTAAAAGAAAAGCATGTCGTGCTTTCACATTGGGTCTACCAGGATTCTTCCTATTTGCTTTTGCAGATAGGAAAGGATATAATTTTTTGAGAGCTACAATACGTAGAAATGGACACAAGTGTTGTGTCATACTCTGATGTGGACACAAGTGTCGTATATGGCAATCCTTTAACATCTAGACACAAGGACACTGCTGTATTTGTGCAATTTTTATAATATATGTGTTCGATATATGTTCAAAAGAACACAAGTGTTGTAGACATGGATAAGGGTGTTGTACTCCGACGTGGACATAGATGTCGTATACGGCAACTCTTTAACATCTAGACACAAGGATATGGTTGTATATGTGCATTATTTATAATATATGTGTTTGATATATGTTCATACAATACTCTGATTTGATGAATAACAAACTTATATATTAATATGACAAGCTTTGTGGAGTTGTGTGTAGGTTTAATGCACACGTAATAGAATTAAGCGAGATGAGGAACGACATTAATGGGATGTTACCGCTGCAATAGAACTTGTTTGACAGAGATACAACTTTAAACTAGTGATGGAATCTATTATAAAGTTGTAGAGTTTTGAATTCTCTTCGAAACGCCGCCAAGATAAACTCAATCGGAGTTCTACAATAGATATGGCATTTTTCATAAACTGCCATAGACTTGGACACTTATTTTGAAGGTTTTGAATTGTATTGGAATTAGATTTGAGGGGCATTTTTTAAAGTTGTAACTTGTTTTGGAATTGGATTTGTGACACATTTTTTAAGAAACTTTTAAATTCGCTTGCAATTGGATTTGTTTCCAAACAATCCTAAACATGTATACTTGAATTTCAACTATAAAAGAGGTTGTTAAGATAAAAAATAAAAAAAAGAGACTTTATGAGAAGAATTTTGAGGAGATCTTAGAGAAAAGAGGAGCCTTTGATGAGAGTTTTAGAGCTTCTTCTACATCACCCACAAGCATTCATGGAGAAGCGCATCAACACAAATTTAGATCTCATGAGTGCTACTATCAGAATTTCATCTTCACTGTCTTCATTGTTATTCAATCAGCATCTTTCGAAGACAACAAAAAAAGGTTGTAAGATTTTTCTATTTTGTGCGCTTAATTAATATTGGTTTATGTAAGGCTTCAAATACTTTATTTTACAATCTCTTCAATTGGATGGTTTTTTCAACGTACTCAAGCCATAATAATTTGATAGGGACTAACTTCGCTCGGGTTGACATGTTGTACATGATTGTTTTGCAAAGATGATTAATTGAGTAGATTAGGGTGCATCTTGTACTGCTTACTGGATTAGACTCTTACCGAGCATTTGCTATACTAATAGTGGAAGACCCTATTGACAAGATAAAGACTGGACGTAGGGATTTTAAAAACCATTATAAAATCTTATGTTTTTTGTGGTTGATTTTTCTCTCTGTAGCTGCTTTTGTTTCTGCTGCATATTAATTTGAAAATCATTTAATTAATTCATAATTGTAGCAACCCTTTCATCCCCCTTTAGGCTTGCATAACGATCCCAACAATACGTATATTTGACTCTTATAAATTTACGTAATCAGTTGATGTTCACTTACGTAAGAAGTTAACATAGTAAATGAAAATAGAATATTTAGTTTTTAGCAAATGGGTAGATTACCATACTCCATGTACATTTTGTTCAGACGACCACAGAAATAAACATTTGTAAGTCCAACACAAATAGACACAGTTGCCATGTCTGACATGGCAGGACATGCCTTTTCTATTTGGGAGTTGGACAAGTGTCCTGCACATCATACGCTCACCAAACAGAACTAGCACCGGATTTGCAATGTTGTATTTTTTTATCTAAATGACACCATCCTACTCTTCCTCTTAATCCCAATCATTTCATTTTTGCACTATTTTCATCCGAAATGTGATGTCAAATTGTAAATACTTTGGATAAGCCTATACTCGAGTTGATGTTATACATCTCGTGGCTGCCTTATACACCATAAGCTAAAATACGAGGAAGGATTACTGTAGGAAGCCTAAAGCTTAGATTCGGATATTAACTGAAAAGTAAAGAGTACATTTCTACACAATGCCGCAAAAGTGAAAGCATACCTAAAATGGCTCAAGCTGACTAATGCATCAAGGGCTCGTATCGAGTTTTTCTTTTAAAATGTAAACACGTAATAAAATAGGATTCTTTTTTTTTTTGGTTTGTGGTGGTGGGGGGATGGGAGGTGGGGATGGGGAGATTAAAACATATTAATTAATTGGGAAGTCTGTTGCCACTATTGTTGCGGGTGCAGAGAAATTATTAATCTATTTTAGCTGGAAGTTGCATATTAAGCACTATTCACAATAAAATACCTCCATATGGTGTAAGACCGTTGTAATGCTATAAATTCAATATTATATTAGAGATTAGTATACTATCTCTAGTAATGTATCATACGAGTTCCACGTGCCAACAGAGATTTAGTAACATCGGCTCTCAGTTAAAATCACGTGCATGTGTGCATATTTGTATGGGGATGGCTACACATCAGCAAGTTTTGCTCAGTAATGCCCATTTTGATGGGGTAAAAAAAACTTATTTTTAGCTCAAATTACTAGCCTCAACTCAAGTTAGTAGCATCCTGCTCATGATTACTTGGGCTATAAAAATATGGTCCATCAAAGTCACCACTTCTACTTCGAACATAGTATGCATTACGTAACATTGCCTATACCCTAGACTCCTAGGTGATTTAACTCTCTCGTATAGATTCTAAAGCAAAAGGAGTTTTATATCATATAAAAGAAGTGTTTTCCCCCAAGCATCCATCTTGAAGGGAAAAATAGAGAAAAATTGGTGTTGGTTGGAAGAGCTTAAGAACTAGTTACTAGCGTGTCTCTATATAAGACTACTAATAATAGATGTGATACACATTTTCATTTCCATATCAAAAAGGAAGTACCTACTAAGGCATAAGGAGGGAACATAGACTAAATGCTTCCTAGCAACTAGCATGCAGTCTGGAAAGCTTAAAAAGGAGAAGCTGAATAGGTATATGAAAAAGAGAAGTTGGGTAGGTGGATTGGTAGGATAGGGGTGAGGGAGAAGACGGGTGGGAATGAAGCAGAGCATGGTGTGAGAGAAAATTAACATGACGACTAATGAGTGAGAGTTAAGTATGGAGGATTGTTGCAAGTACTAGAACTAACATGACGACTAATTTCAAGAGATTAGTTCTTGAAGTATAAGGCAAGTCATCAACACTAGAACTAACTACATCTTAAATTGAGACAGAAAATATATCGAAGTTCTAATAATCTCACTAATTATAGTATTACTATATAGTATCAAATGAAACAATGCTTAATGGAAGAATCAAACTTGTATTTGTTAGATATTTGAGGAGATTTTTTTTTACTTGCCAAAAAAAATTATTTGCACAAATAATTTAGAAAGTGTCTTTTAAAAAATATTTCTCTGGCATACTTCATTCAGTTGTTTGGGTAATGGTACCAAATTTTTGTGAAGAAAAGCTTTACAAAAATTTGAGTTGTCATTTCCATTCTTCTCTTATCTATCTCATCCTTTCAACTCCTACACTGACATCCCCACCATTCGTTATCCAAAGTAGCCATCTCCAATATATGCTACTATTGTTTTTCTTTCAACTCTCTTTCTTGTCATTCTCCTACACTCTTCTTTATTCCTTTCCACTTGGTTAAGTCTAAGCATCTCTTCATTGACCATCACTCCCCCACCATCTCCAACCATTTTTCTCAGTTGTTGGATCATTATTGCTACCTCATCCTTAGATCTCAAGCCAAATCAAACCTAAACTTTGGCTAGGAGATTTGAGCTTGGGAGGAAATAGCTGGCAAGCTATTAGGTCATGTCAAGCATGGTTCTGACTATTTGGCAATTGAATCCAATTTATATCCAAGTACAATCTGGAGTAGACTCTCAGCTCGCATTCCTATTTGAAATAGGGGCATAAATGGGTCACATTCAATTTAGATTTGGATAAACCCCAAATACAGGCCATAGAAGGAAACGTATTATCCAAATCAGATTTTGAATCGGCTAATGGCTATAGGATTCATATCTGATCCAAAACCAATAAGGAAAAATCAAATTTTAGTTGAAGGCCTGCTTCTTTTTAGACTATTTTCATATAGTACAAATCAGATCCAAATATGATTTGTATATAATCCAGATACAATATTCTAAATCTGAATCTAACCCAATTCTAATTTGGGTACAAAATTTCATATTTGAATAAGATGTTCTACTTTAAAATTATATAAGATTAATGGGTTTCCGTGCATCATTTTACAGCCCCAATTTATAAAATTGTTATAGTGTATGAAACTTATTGATCGTTTATCAACACCTAGCAAATTAGAGTTGGATCATATGGAAATAATAATTGCAAGGATCTATTGTGAAACCTAATATGTTTGATGACTGATAGATAAGTTACTAGGTAAAGCACAGGTCTTTATTCTAGTTGACTAAGGATAGTTATAATAGAGGTTTGGACTTTTTGACTTAACAATTCATTTAGGGATCATCTAGACTTTGAAATCTTAATCATATAGCTCTCAATCTTTGAACTTTAGTAGACCTCCAAATATTTTATGTTATTCCAAATAATCCCTAGCTGTTAATTTAAGGAATATATACTTAGATCTCACTAAGTAAGCTGTCAACTTCCCTCAAATCTGGTAAAAAAAAAAATACCGGTTAATAATAATTATTCCTTGAATATTTATGGACCCAAGAATTAAAAGCCTGGGTTTATTTGGAATAACAAAAGTGTGAGGTATATCAAAGTATAGAGATGTCAGGAGGAGGTATTAAATACGAATTGACAAGAGAACCATGAAAATGAAGAAATAAAGATAGGAGAAGAGGAAAGGAAAGAATAAGGTGACAAATAGCATAACATGATCAAGAAAGGAATAGAATAAAGTAAAACATAAATATTTATGGTATATCTATGAAAGAAAGATGATGAATTACGTATTAGGAAATCATCTACCATGGAGTTGCATTAAATGTATAGAAAAAAGAAAGGAGATTAGGGACTAAGGAGGAAAATGAAATAGATAATAATAACGAGAGGCGGTTTCGAGAAATTTTGACTTGAAAATTCTATAAGTTATAAAAGTCGATGGTAATTAACCAAGGGTAAATCCTTTAGAATCTTCAATTAAAAAAAGAAAAAATTGTTAAAGTTCCAATAGTTTCTTGATTTCTGAACCAAAAATATAATTAGGTAAAATAATGCTCCAAGTTAACCATATCATTCACTAGTCAGATAGTCCAAAGAAAGTTAACGTTGCAAGCTTAAACTAACTCTCCACAGAGCCGGAAAAATTTTAAACTTCTCATCCAATATTACCCACAAGACACCACCTAGGAGGTTTTTCTGTAGACCAAAATGATGAATTTTTTAAAGCCACAACTCTGAGAGCTATATTTTTATTCTGAAAATTAATGATAAAGCTCTTTTTTTTTTCAGCTATGTGCCCATTGCTAGACATAATACAGATTCGTATACGACAACGAAGAACGTACAGAACTGTCATGGGTCACAAACTCACTATTTACAGAGGCCAATAGTTTCTTCTGTTATAATCATCGATTAGAAAGATGTGATTTTCTAGGATCCCACCTAATGTCCAATGAGGAATAGATGCTAACTTTTTGGGGTATATCCACTTGCAACAATTTCAAACATAGAAAAAGAGTGACAGGTTTCAATTAATGACCAAGATGAAAATGACACATCCCATTCTTTTGTTCGGTTTTAAGCTCAGTTAAAGAATCAGTTTTGTAGCATATTAGGGTTTTCAATCTTTCCATTCAGGTCCTACCATTAAAGGTAACTGTACCCTCCAACAAGGAAAAATAGCAGCTCTTTAAAGAACTGGGAGTATTGTTCACTCGAGATTTTCAGAAAATCATTAATACCTAATGTCTTAATTTACACAGTTCGTATTTTAATGGTTACCTAGTATTATTTGAGCAAATGCTACAGTCTTTCTTTTCTCCTTTATTTCAAATATGACTTGATTTTCTTTAACTGAAGTTCCTCTATGCCTCTCAGCAACCTACCTTAACAGTTCGTTGGGCTTATTAAGCATACTTTAATCCTGCTAACATTTTAGTTGTCCCATGCAGTAGTAAAACCAAGTCTGAAAGAAAATGCTAGTATTATTTGAGCAAATGCTACATTCTTTATTTTCTCCTTTATTTCAAATATGACTTAATTTTCTTTAACTGAAGTTCCTTTATGCCTCTCAGCAACCTACCTTAACAGTTCGTTGGGCTTATTAAGCATACTTTAATCCTGCTAACATTTTAGTTGTCCCATGCAGTAGTAAAACTAAGTCTGAAAGAATGCCGCCCATCAGGAGTAACAAAATAGCAAGCACGTGGAAACGGTGAGACTAGTAGAAAAGCTTTAACGTAATAACTAACAATGGACACCACTCATTGTGATCACGTATTTAGATAAAAGTAGATTGTGCTGACTAATGCGTTTCTAATTGGCTAGAGCGACATTCCTATTTACATGGTTTAAGGTTGACATCTAAAAAATCTATAACATATGGTTTAACTGTGTATCATATTAAATAAGGTGCATTTTATTGAACCTTTAATCTTGTTAAAAATTCTTTTTCTTGATGCACGTGCTAATTCTTTAGACATGAAGAAGTTTCCAAAGTTACATCTGAATAATTAGGCCATGAATTCCGGAATACATTCTAAACCTCCACGATGGAACCATTCATCAAATCCATTACTTGTTTGGTCATGGGCAACTCCTTCAAGCCACTTTTTATAATCTCTCTCTAACACATTCATCTCACATTCAGGTATATGTTTCTGATTAAAACAGGACGGTATTCATCCATCACAAACAAACTTGAAATGTGCCCACATATCTTAATTTGTGCAGATGAAATATAATCACTTACAAAGAAAACAATCTTAACTATCAGACATTCAAACTTCGACAAAAGTAAAGTAAGCGGATAAAAAACTCAAAACTCACCCACTAATATCCAAGACATTCCTTGAGATCCTCATCTTCTTTGAGGCCCCCTTATACAGCTCCTCCAAGCTGCAAGCCAACTTCCTCTCAATTGGATCAGCCTTCTTCGGCACGCTCGCAGCTGCTGCGGCTGCTGCTGCCGTAGACTCCGGCCCCCTTCCACTGCCAAATGAGGGAAATATGTTCTCTCCGAAAAGTCCTCCCCTTGAGAACTGCGGGCTGCCCATGTGGGGGCCGCCAGCGTGCCCCATTCCCCCAAAGGGATTACCCCCACCACCGAACAACTCAGAGAATATCTCGTCCACGGTCCGAGCCCTGCTGCTTGCGCCCGATCCCGGCCCAGGGGGAGGGGCCTGCCCTTTGAGGGCGTCTTCGCCGTATTGATCATAGATTTCGCGCTTCTGCGGGTCGCTCAGGACCTAGAAATCAACAAACCTAGGGTTTTAGCTAGGGTTTTAGATCAAAAAGACAACTTTACTTTCACCTTGGTACTTACGTCGTAGGCTTCGGAGACTTCCTTGAACTTGGCTTCTGCTTCCTTCTTGTTGTTAGGGTTTTTGTCGGGGTGCCATTTCATGGCGAGCCGGCGGTAGGCTTTCTTGAGCTCGTCGTCGCTCGCGTTTCGATCGACTTGAAGGAACTTGTAGTAATCAACCCCCATGGCTCTCTCTCTTTGCCTCTCGCAGCAAAATCGAACTTCTAGGTTTTTTTTTTTTTTTTTTTTTTGATGAAAGCAGGGATTTTTTAGGAGGAAGGCCGATCCTGAATCCGATGGGATTCTGAATCCTGCCGTAAAATTAACCTCCCCCTTTATATTTGGGAGGAGAGATACGAGTCATCTGCTAAAGATTCTCTTCTTCTTCTTCCGTTTCTTCTTTTTTCCTCACTATTTTTCTTTTTAACAAAAATAACAGCTGTTTTTATTCCATCCCTTTAACCGCAAGGTTTGCATCTCAATGCATCGTGACTTAACGTCAAACCTCGAGTTATTCACTAACTGGCAAGCCTATCCTCCAAATCTGATATGAGTCCTTGAGATGTTTACCAATAGGTTAGCATTCAGCTATCCACATCTGTCCAAATATAACGTCAATTATCAAAATATTCACCAAATAAACTTACATCTGTATCTGTCCAAATTTGACATCAAAATTTGAAACAGTCACTTCTTCCATTTTCTTCTTTTTTTCCTCACTATTTTTTTTTTAACAAAAGCAATAGTTGTTTTTATTACATTCCCTTTAACTGAATAGTTTGCATTCCAATTTATCATAACGTAATGCCAAACCTCGAGATATTCACCAATTGAGCTTACATCCATACCATCCAAAGCTATACTGAATCCTCGAGATGTTCACAGATAGATTAGCATCCACATCTGTCCTAACATGACGTCAATCATCAAAATGTTCACCAAGTGACCTTACATTTGTATCTGTCCGAATTTGACATCAAAACTCGAGACGGTCACTTCTTCCGTTTGCTTCTTTTTTTTTCCCCTCACTATCTTTTTTAACAAAAGCAACAACTGTTTTTATTCCATCCCCTTTAACTGAATAGTTTGCATCTCAATGTATCATCACGTAATATTAAACCTCGAAATAGTCACCAACTGAGCTTATATCCATATTGTCTAAACCTGTCCTGAGTCCTCGAGATATTCACCAGGTAGGTTAGCATCCACATCTGTTTAAACATGACGTCAATCATCGAAATATTCACCAAGTAAGCTTACATATGTATCTATTCGAATTTGAACCAATGAGCCCTGGCTCAAGTGGTGTCACCCCTCTCCAATTTGCAAAAGTTTCTTAATTCGACTCTCTGTAAGGACTCAATTTGGGTAATATTACCAAAAATATGTATGTGTGTGTGAGTTTGACTAGCAACCAAAAAAATCTATCCAAATTTGACATCAAAACTCGAGACGGTCACTTCTTCCGTTTTCTTTTTTTTTTTCCTCACTATCTTTTAAAAAAAAAAAAACAAACAACTATTTTTATTTCATCCCCTTTAATTGAATGGCTTGCATTCTAAAGTATCATGAAGTAATGTCGAACCTCGAGATATTCACCAACTGAGCTTACATCCATATCGTCCAAACCTGTCCTGAGTCCTCGAGATGTTCACTAGGCAGGTTAGCACCCACATCTATCCAAACGTGACATTAATCATCGAAATATTCACCAAGTGAGCTTACATCTGTATCTATCCAAATTTTTGACATCAAAACTCAAGACGGTCACTTCTTTCATTTTCTTCTTTTTTTTTTCCTCTCTATTTTTCTTTTTAACAAAAATAACCGTTGTTTATTTTCCAATCCCCTTTAACTGAAAGGTGTACATCCTAATGTATCATGACATAATGTTGAACCTCGAGATATTCACCAACTAAGTTTACATGCATATCCATTTAAACCTGACCTCAGTCCTCGAGATATTCACCAGATAGGTTTACATCTACATCCATCCAAACTTTACATCATACCTCGAGATGTTCACAATGTGGGCTTGCATCTATATCCGTCCAAACTTGACATCAAAATTTGAGTTGTTCTCCTCTTCCGTTTTCTTCTTTATTCTCTCTCTATTTTTCTTTTTAACAAAACAACAGCCACTTCTATTCCATCCCCTTTAACTAAAAGGTTTACATCCCAACGTATCATGTATCATTACATAACGTCAAACCCCGAGATATTCACCAATTGAGCTTACATACATATCCATCCAAACCTGACCTCGGTCCTCGAGATATTCACCAGGTAAGTTACATCCACATTTGTCTAAACTTGATATCATATCTCAAGATATTCAGCAGTGGGCTTACATTTGTATCTATCTGAATTTGACATCAAAACTCGAGACAGTCACTTCTTCCGTTTTTTCTCTTTTTCCTCTCTATGTTTCTTTTTAACAAAAACAGTCGTCGTTTCTATTCCAATCCCCTTTAACTGAAATGTGTACATCCTAATGTATCATGACGTAACATCGAACCTCAAGATATTCGCCAACTGAGCTTACATGCATATCCATCCAAATCTGACCTCAATCCTCAAGATGTTCACCAGATAGGTTTACATCTGCATCCATCCAACCTTGACATCATATCTCAAGATGTTCACCATATGGGCTTGCATCTATATCTGTCTGAACTTGACACCAAAATTTGAGTTGTTCTCTTCTTCTGTTTTCTTCTTTATTCCCTCTCTATTTTTCTTTTTAACAAAACAACAGCCACTTCTATGCCATCCCCTTTAACTGAAAGGTTTACATCCCAATGTATCATGTCAAACCTCGAGATATTCACCAACTGAGCTTACATACATATCCATCCAAACCTGACCTCGGTCCTCGAGATATTCACCAGGTAGGTTTACAACCACATCCATCCGAACTTGATATCATATATCGAGATGTTCACCAGTGGGCTTACACCTATATCTGTTCGAACCTGAATTAAAACTCGAGAAGTTTTCTTCTTTATTCCCTCTCTATTTTTATTTTTAACAAAAATAATAGTCACTTCTATTCCATCCCCTTTAACATAAAGATTTGCATCCTAATGTATCATGTATCATGATGAAACATCAAACCTCGAAATATTCACCAACTGAGCTTACATGCATATCCATCTAAATCTGACCTCAGTCCTCGAGACATTCACCAGGTAAGTTTACATCCTCATCTGACCAAACTTGACATCGTATCTCACGATACTCACTAGTGGGCTTACATTTGTATCTGTCCGAACTTGACATTAAAACTCGAGACGTTCTCTTCTTCTGTTTTGTTCTTTTTCCCTCTCTATTTTTTTTTTAACAAAAATAACAGCCATTTCTATTCCAATTCTCTTCAACTGAAAGGTGTGCATCCTAATGTATCATGACGTTATGCCAAACCTCGAGATATTTACCAACTGAACTTGCATCCATATCGTCCAAACCTGAAACGAGTCCTTAAGATGTTCACCAGGTAAGTTAGCATCCACATCTGTCCAAACATGACGTCAATTATCGAAATGTTCACCAAGTGAGCTTACATCTGTATCTGTCCGAACTTGACATCAAAACTCGAGGTCACTTCTTCCGTTTCCTTCTTTTTCTTCCTCTCTTTTCTTTTTTTTGACAAAACAACCACTGTTTCTATTCCAATCCCCTTTAACTGAAAGCTGTGCATCCTAATGTATCATAACGTAATGTCAAATCTCAAGATATTTACCAACTGAGCTTACATGCATATCCATCTAAATCTGGTCTCAGTCCTCGAGATGTTCACCAGATAGGTTTACATATGCATCCATCCAAACTTGACATCATATCTCGAGATGTTCACCATGTGGGCTTACATCTATATTTGTCAGAACTTGACATCAAAATTTGAGTTGTTCTCTTCATATGTTTACTTCTTTACTCCCTCTCTATTTTTTTAAACAAAAATAACAACCACTTCTATTCCATCTGTTGGGGAGAACGTCGGGTCCAACAGGAATCTTGATGGGCCTAAATACAAAGCTAAAAACTAGTTTGACCCAAAAGTTTAAGCCATTAGGTCAAAACCCCAACTTTGTATTTAAACCCATAGAGTGTCCTTGTCATATCCAATGTGGGACTATACTCACATATGAACTAACTTAACAATCTCTCTCTTCATTGTGAGTATACCAACTTAATTTTGGCAACTATCCACGTGGAGGCAGAAATGTGGAAACCAAATCCAAAGTTAACCTGACCAATTCGGGCTTCAATCATCGGTTTCACTCCTCCTTAGGCTATAACCTAGCCTATTGGCCCGACAACAATTTGGTATGAACCTGCGCTTTGATACTAATTGTTGGGGAGAACATCGGGTCCAACGGGGAGTATAATGAGCCTAAACATAAAAATGAAAACCAGTTTGACCCAAAAACTTAAGTCATTAGGTCAAGACCCCACCTTTGTATTTAAACCCATAAACTTTCTTTGTCATATTCGATATGAGACTATACTCATATATGAACTAACTTAACACCATCCCCTTTAACTGAAATGTTTGCATCCCAATGTATCATGTATGAAGACATAATATTAAACCTTGAGATATTCACCTACTGAGCTTACATACATATCCATCCAAAACTAACCTCGGTCCTCGAGATATTCACTAGTTAGGTTTACATCTGCATTTGTCCGAACTTGAAATCATATCTCAAGATGTTCACTAATGGGCTTACATCTTTATCGGTCCAAACTTGACATTAAAACTTGAGACGTTCTATTCTACTATTTTCTACTTTTCCCTCTTTATTTTCCTTTTAACAAAAACAACAACCATTTCTATTCCAATTCTCTTTAACTAAAAGGTGTGCATCCTAATGTATCTTGACATAATGTAAAAACTCGAGATATTTACCAACCAAGCTTACATTTATATCGTCCAAACTTGACCTGAGTCCTCAAGGTGTTTGCGGGGCTATCCAGACACGACGTCAATCATCGAAATGTTCACCAAGTGAGCTACATCTGTATCTTTCCAAACTTGACATCAAAACTAGAGACGGACACTTCTCCCGTTTTCTTCTTTTTCTTCCTCTCTATTTTTTCTTTTAACAAAAAAAACTGTCATTTCTATTCCGATCCCCTTTATCTGAAAGGTGTGCATCCTAATGTATCATAACGTAATGTCGAACCTCGAAATATTCTACAACTGAGCTTACATGCATCGCTCTATATACTAAGCGAAGAGGAGAGAGAATAAGCCAAATTTTAAAATTAGAAAAATTAGAAATTAGGAGAAAATTTTGTTTGGATTTTCTTAATTTCCTATATTTTTTATTTCTCTAAATTCTTAAAGTCTGCCTATAAAAAAGAGAAGATGGGGTTGGTTATTAAACCATCTAACCACCTCCTAATATAAAGAGAGATAACTCATATAATTTAACTCACGATTATCTCTCTAACCCACAATTATAGAGGGAGATAACTCATATAATTTAACCCATATAAAATTGACATAAAAAGTTAAGTTTTTTTTTTGCATATTTCCTTTTACGTTATAATTTTTTTTTTATAAAACAAAAAGAACTCTTTAAACTCTTTAAATCTGCCACAAAAAATAAATATTTCCATTTATTATTGCTTTCAAATTGATCCTATTTCACCTATATTATTGAGCTAATTATATATTTTTTACATACAAAAAGTAAGTTATATATACATTATATATAAGTTACATATACATTATAAAAGAGTGAATTTCGTATAGATTTTAAAAGAGCGAATTTCACTTTACCTTTTTCAAAAATAAATACATCTAAAATTTTCAAAGCATTGCGAGGGTTTTCCACTTGTATTCATCTAAACCTGACCTTAGTCCTCGAGATGTTCATCAGATAGGTTTACATCCGCATCCGTCCAAACTTGACATCATATCTCAAGATGTTCATCAGTGGGCTTACATCTGTATATGTCCGAACTTGACATTAAAACTCGAGACATTCTCTTCTTCTGTTCTCTTCTTTTTCCCCTCTCTATTTTTCTTTTAACAAAAACAACAGCCATTTCGAATCCAATTCTCTTTAACTGAAAGGAGTGTATCTAAATGTATCATGATGTAATGTCAAACCTATATATGTATCTATCCGAACTTCACATCAAAACTCGAGACATTCTCTTCTTCTGTTTTCTTCTTCTTTTTTTACTCTATACTTTTCTTTATAATAAAAAAACAATTGTTTCATTCCATCCCCTTTAACTGAAAAGTATGCATCCTAATGTATCATGATGTAACATCAAACCTCGAGATATTTACCAACTGAACTTACATCTATATCGTCCAAATCTGACCTTAGTCTTCGAGATGTTCACCATGTAGGCTTACATTAGCATCCATCCAAACTTGACACCATATCTTGTGATGTTTACCAGGTGGGCTTACATCTGTATCTGTCCGAACTTGATATAAAATCTCAAGACGTTCTTTTTTATGTTTTCTTCTCTCTCTTTTTTTTCCCTCTCTATTCTTCTTTTTAACAAAAACAATAGTTATTTCTATTCCATCCCCTTTAACTGAAAAGTATGCATTCCAATGTATCATGACAGAATGTCGAACCTCGAGATATTCACCAACTAAGCTTACATCCATACCGTCCAAACCTAATCTTAGTCCATGAGATGTTCACCAAGTAGGTTTACATCCGCATCCATCCTGTTGAGATATAATTGAGATATGATCATAATGCTAAAATATTTTGAGATACTTTCCTATTAGATATTGAGATATTTTTCTAAATTAGGATAGTTGAGAAATTTTTGATTTGACTAATTTAGGATAGTTTACAAATCTCTAATTTGACTAATTGATTTATGTAATTAGTATCAATTACAAATCCTGTAATTATTCTTTTTATTGCTTCCTTCACCTATAAAAGGATGGCTCATTGTACAGTCATTAACAAGAAAATATACAGAAATTTCTTTATTCCGCTTTCGCTCTATTTTCTTCAATATAGTATCAGAGCCACTGGAATTCTGGTGCCTCTTCTAACTTCTTTTGTGAGTGCATAAACCACTATAAGTGAGTTTTTTCTTTGTCCCCACACATCTCGATGCTCTTTGTGCCTGTTTTGGCCATTTTGAAGTCAGATCTCAACAATCTTCTACTTTCAGATTGTTCGTTTTCTTTCGATCTCCTTCCATCAAAATTTCAGTTCCATCAAAATTTTAGTTCCATCGGACTTGACAAGCTCTTCCACGCACCGTATGAAGTCTCTATAAGTGGTCTTCATGCACCTCTCTTCTTTAACACGTGAGCCCCACTTGTCCTGGTCAATTCTGTTCTACAATCAGATTTGACTTTTTCGAACGCTGATTTTTTGGTTGATTTTTCAGGAGTTGATTTTGGCATATTCGTTCCAAAATGATATTGTTCGTCCACTTGATATTGTTTTAGATGGAACCAACTATAGTTTTTGGACTTCCAATATGAAACTTTTTCTCAAAAGAAGAAAATTGTGGCGTTATGTCTCTGAGGATTCTCCTAAGCCTGTTCGTGCTAAGGATGAGTCCACCGCTAATTACGCTACTCGCTTGGATGACTGGGAAAGTATTCATAACAAAATTTTGCAGTGGATTGTTAATACATCAATCCCATCTATTAACAGTCTTCTACCCAGGCTCGAGAATACAAAAGCTGCATGGGATTTTTTGGCTGCTCGATACGACTGCTGTTTCATACTGAGACAAAACTTTACCAGATGCGTCAAAAACCTGGTCAGTCTATTACTTGAATTTTACTCTCAAGTCGCTCTTCTCTGGGATCAGTTGACTGATGTCGAACCCCAACTTCATTGTGCTGCAGACATCGAGCTCTTTGCAAGGTATCGGGATCGCCGCAAGTTCATGCATTTTGTGATGGCTCTTCGCGATGACTTTGAGTCCACTCGGGCAACCCTTCTTCATTGTACGCCACTTCCTACCATGGATCTTGCTATTTCTGAGTTAATTTCCGAGGAGCATTGTCGCCTTACTATGAAGTTACAGTCTCCCGATCTTATTTTGGTTGTTGTCTCTTCGACTCCCTCCTAACGTTCTGCTCCACAGTCACAATCTTCTTCTCAAAAGTTATTTTGTCGGTATTGCAAGAAAAGCGTCACTTGATTACTGATTGTTTCAAGTTGCAACAAAAAAAAAAAACACGAGACTCTCGTGGTTCCCTCCAACAGGCTGCTGCGGTTGTCTCCAATGATCCCTCTGCCCCTGAGTCTTCTTCTCAGTCTACTTTGCTCACTGCTGCTGATATTAAGACTTTGGTCCATCAGGTTCTGTTTCGTTCATCTACTACACTATCTGTCACTTCAGATACTTCTTGGTTTATAAATTCTGCTTGTTGTAATCATATGACTTCTAATCTCACCATTTTTTCCACTAAATCTGCACTAAACCCTAACCATATTATTTATACTGCCGATGGTTCTGCAATACCTGTTAGCCATATTGGTTCTATTTCTACCTCCGACATCTCCGTCGATAATACCTATATAGTTCCTAAGTTATCATCGAATCTCCTCTCTGTTGGCCAACTTGTTGAGTTAGGTTTTGAGCTTCACTTTTCTTTTTCATGGTGTTGATGTGCAGGATTCTCGGTCGGGTCAGGTCATTGGGACAGGCTGTAAAGTTTGACGTATATTTAAAATGGTAAACTTGCAGATTCCTTCTACTACACCTTCAGCTATCTATGCCATCACCTCTAGCGTTTGGCATTCTCATCTCGGTCATACTTTTTTATCTCGTATTCAACAATTAGCCTCTAGTTGTCTCCTTGGTTCTGTCACTTTTGATAAATTTGATTGTCTTTCTTGTCAACTTGGAAAACAAACTCATTTACCTTTTAATACCAGTGACTCTTTTTTTTCTGCTCATTTTGATCTTGTTCATTATGATATTTGGGGGCCTTCTCCAATTTCTACCGAGAGGGGCTCCCACTACTTTGTCATATTTGTAAATGATTTTTCACGTTATACATGGATTTATCTTATGCATAAGTATTCTGAGTTGTTTGCAATTTACAAACGCTTTCACCAAATGATATTTACCCAGTTTTCGCATGCTATCAAGTCGTTCTGATAATACTCTTGAGTATAACGAAAAATCCTCCATTGAGTTTTTGCAACAAAATGGAACTCTCTCTCATCGCTCTTATCCCTATACATCACAACAAAATGGTCGAGCAGAGCGTAAACACCGTCACAGACACCGTTCGATCTCTCCTCATTTCTATCTCACTTCCTGAGCATTTTTGGAGAGAGGCTGCTCTTACTACTGTCTAACCGTTCGATCTCTCCTCATTTCTGTCTCACTTCCTGAGCGTTTTTGGGGAAAGGCTACTCTTACAACTGTTTATACCATCAATCGTGTCCCCTCACCCATTCTTGACAACAAAACTCTTTTTGAACTATTGTATAGTACCATTCCTGATTACAGCTCTCTTCGAGTTTTTGGTTGTGCTTGCTTCATTCTTCTCCCCCCGCATGAACGAACGAAGTTAGAACCTCGTTCCAGACTGTGTTGCTTTCTTGGTTATTGCATTGAACAAAAAGTATACCGTTATTATGATCCTATCATCAAACGCCTTCGTATCTCTCGTCATGTAGAGTTTTGGGAACATAAGTTCTTCACCACCATTTCTTCTTTTCTCTTATTTCACTCTAGTCATTCCCCTGTCTTTACTGATCACTCTATTACTCTGTTTTCTGAGTCTACTAACTCTTCTATAGGTGATACCAACTCCTCTAATAATCCATCCTCGGCCTCTTCCAATGATCTTGCTCTCCCTGCGGATCCAGCATCATCACTTGGTTCTCTTCAAGATGTACTTTTACCACCTTCTGCTACTGAGTCCTCCCAAATTATTATACCTCGTCGTTCTGATAGGGTAAGAGCTCCTCCTTCTTATCTTCATGATTATCATTATTTCTCTGCTCTTGCTACTCTTCATGAGCCTCACTCATATCATGAGACTAGTTCTGATCCTCTTTGGCAGTAAGGTATGTCTGATGAATTAGATGCTCTTACCAAGACACAGACTTGGACTTGGTGGATTTGCCTCCTCGAAAGTTTGCAGTGGGTTTACAAGATTAAGATTTGGGCAGATGGCTCAGTTGAGCGATAAAAAGATCGTCTTGTTGCGTTGGGTTGCTCTCAAGAGTATGGTATTAACTATGAGGAGACTTTTGCTCCTGTAGCTCAACTTACCTCTGTTAGATTTTTGATTGTTGTTGCTGCTATTTGGCATTAGTTATTATTTCAGATGAATGTTAAAAATGCATTTTTGAATGGAGATCTTATTGAGGAAGTTTATATAAAGACTCCTTCTGATTATGAGCATCCTCCTCATAAGGTTTGCTGCCTTTGTCATGCGATCTATGGTCTGAAGCAGGCTCCTCGTGTTTGTTTGCCAAATTTATCTCTGTCATCACACAGCAGGGTTTTATAGCCAGTGCTTATGACACTGCCTCATTCATCCGTAAGACTGCCTCTGGCACCACCATTCTACTTCTCTATATTGATGACATGATCATCACTGGTGATGATACTGCTGGCATTCGTGCACTTCAGATTTTTTTGGGTCATCATTTTGAAATGAAAGATCTTGGCACCCTCAGTTACTTTCTTGGTATTGAGGTGACATCTTTTTTGGATAGTTATTCTCTTTCTCAGGCTAAGTATGTTTCAGATCTTATATCCAGGACTGGTCTAATCGACAGCAAGACTGCTAGTACCCCTTTGAAATTTAATGCTCGGCTCAACCTTACTGATGGTGAGTCTTTGTCTAATCCTACTCTCTATCCACAGTTGGTTGGTAGTCTTATTTATCTCACAGTTACTCGCCCTGATATTTCTTATGTTGTTCACATGGTCAATCAGTTCATGCATGAGCCTCGCTCACCTCACTATATTGTTGTTCTTTGATTCCTCACTATGTCAAGGGCACTCTACTACTGAGACTGAGTATCGCGCCCTTGCTGATGCTACTACTGAGCTTTTATGACTGCGTTGTCTTTTGGCTGACTAGGCTGCCCCTTAGCTGTCTCGTTCTCTTCTCTACTATGACAACCAGAGTGCTATTCAGATTACGCATAATGATCTCTTTCATGAGGGCACAAAGCATATTGAGATTGACTGCAACTTTATCGGGCATCATCTCAGTGATGGCACCCTTCGCTTGTGTTCCATTTCCTCTGTTGATCAACTTGCTGATATTTTTACTAAGTCACACTCACCTGGTCATCCTAGCGAACGGCGCCACCATGGGTTTGAGGGGGATGTTGAGATATAATTGAGATATGATCATAATACTAAAATATTTTGAGATACTTTCTTATTAGATATTGAGATATTTTTCTAAATTAGGATAGTTGACAAATTTTTGATTTGACTAATTTAGGATAGTTGACAAATCTTTGATTTGACTAATTGAAGATTTTATGTAATTAGTATCAATTACAGATCCTGTAATTATTCTTTTTATTGCCTCCTTCACCTATAAAAGAATGGCTCATTGTACAGTTCATTAACAAGAAAATATACAGAAATTCTTCATTCTGCTTTCGCTCTATTTTCTTCAACACATCCAAACTTGACATCATATCTCGAGATGTTTACCAGGTGGGCTTATATCTGTATCTGTTTGAACTTGACGTCAAAACTCGACATGTTCTCTTCTTCTGGTTTCTTCTTTTTTTTCCTCTCTATTTTTCTTTTTAACAAAAACAACAGTCGTTTATATTCCAATCTCTTTAACTGAAAGGTGTGCATCCTACTGTATCATGATGTAACGTCAAACCTCAAGATATTCACCAACTAAGTTTACATCCATATCCGTCCAAACCTGACATCAGACCTCGAGATGCTCATCAAGTAGGTTTACGTCTGCATCCGTCCAAACATGGCATAAAATCTCGAGATGTTCATTTGGAGAGCTTACATTTATATCTGTCTAAACTTGACATCAAAACTCGAGATATTCACTAAGTGGGCTTACATCCAAATTAATTCAAACTCGTCTTTAAACTTTATGGATCTTTGAACACTTGTGAGTCCATTCGAGTATGAGATAATAGGTCCTGAATTTACTAAGTTAGACCCAATCTAGTGTAGAATCCAAAATAATGCACATTTGTATGTCTGATGAGCTACTTGTATTTATATAATGTATGTTGCATGTGATGGTATGTGTAAAATACATCTATACAATACCAGATTAGGTTTCTATCTCATCAAATATTTAAGTCAAAACATTATAGATGTGATTTTGTTTATTTCTTCTAGAAAAATTTTACCACCCTCATCTAACCAATCCAGAAAATCAATTTCAAAATATGTACCCATCGAAAATAAAGATAGCAACAGTTTCTATTCTGATCCCTTTTAAACTGATGGGTGTGCATCCTAATATATCCTAACATAACTTCATACCACGGGATATTCACCAACTGCGCTTACATCCATATCTATCCAAACTTAACCTTAAACCTCAAGATGTTCACCAAGTGGATTTACATTTGTATTTGTCCAAACTTGACCTCAAACCTAGAGATGTTCACTAGGTGGACTTACATCCTTATCCGTCCAAACTTGACCTCAAACCTTGATATGTTTACCAGGTGGGTTTACATTCAAATCAGTCCAAACTCAACTTGAAATGTTGTGGATTTTTTAATACTTGTGAATCCATTTGGGTTGAGCAAATAGGCTCTGAAATTACTAACATAAACCCAATTTCATCTAGAACCCAAAGATATGCTCATTTATATATATCATGACCTACTTGTGCTTATGTCATGTATGTTGCATGTGATGATATGTAAAATATATCTATACACAATACCAGGTTAAGTTTTTATCTCATTAAATATTTAAGACATAACATTAGAGATTTGATTTTGTTTATTTCTATTAGAAATATTTTTGTCATACTCATCCAAACAACCAATAAAAAAAATCAAGCTCAAAATCTAAACCCACCAAAAAAATGACAGCAGTCGTTTCTATTCCAATCCCTTATAATTTGATGGGTGTGCATCGTAATTTAGCCTAACATAACATCAAACTTCGAGATATTAACCAAGTAGACTCACATTCATATAAGTTCAAACTTAACCTCAAATCTCAAGATGTTCACCATGTGGGTTTACATCTATAGATGTCCAAACTCAACAAAAAACTTTATGAATTTTTGAACACTTGTGAGTCCATTCAAGTCTGAGCAAATAGGTCCTGAACTTACTAAGATAAAGCCAATTCAGTCTAAAACCTAAACATATGCAAATATGTCATGAGCTACTTGTGTTTGTATATCATACGTTGCATGTGATGATATATCTATATACAATACGGCATTAGGTTTTTACCCCCATCAAATATTTAAGACAAAATATTATAGATATGATTTTGTTTATTTTTTCTAGAAAATTTTCTATCACACTTATCCAAAGAACCAATCCAAAAAATCAACTTCAAAATCTATACCCATCAAATGCAAAGATAGTAATCATTTCTATTTCTATCCCTTTTAAACTGATGAGTGTGTATCCTAAAGTATCATAATGTAACTTTAAGGTTTGGTATATTTATCAATTGGGCTTACATTCATATCCATCCAAACTTAACCTCAAACCTCAAGATATTCATCTGGTGGGTTTACATTCGCATTTGTCCAAACTTGATTTCAAACTTTGAGATATTCACCATGTGGGGTTACATCCTTATCAGCTCACACTTGACCCCAAACATCGAGATGTTCACTCGGTGGGATTATGTCCAAATCAGTCCAAACTCAACTTGAAACTTTATGGATTCTTGAATACTTGTGAATCCATTCGAGTTTGAACAATTTGGTACTGAATCTACTATGATAAACCCAATTCCATCTTGAATCAGAAAATATGCTCATTTGTATATCTCATGAGCTATTTTTGTTTATATTATGTACGTTGAATGTGATGATATGTATACAATATATCTGCACGCAATAACAGATTAAATTTTTATCTCATCAAACATTTAAGATATAATATTATAGATGTGATTTTTTTTATTTCTATAAGAAAAAATTTTGTCACGCTCATCAAAACAACCTAGTTCAAAATCTAAATCAATCGAAAACAAAGACAACAATAGTTTCTATTTCAATTCTCTTTGAACTAATAGGAATATAACCTAATGTATCCATAACGTAACATCAAACCTTACGATATTTACCAAATGGACTTACATCTATATCAGTCCAAAGTTAATCTCAAACCTCAAGATTTCCATCATGTGAGCTTACATCTTTATCCGTCTAAACTTGGCCTCAAGCCTCGAGTTGTTCACCAGGTGGCTTACATTTGCATCTGTCCAAACTTGACCTGATATCTCGACATATTCATCAGGTAGAATTATATTCAAATCAGTCCAAACTCAACCTGAAACTTTACCGATTTTTTTATAGTTGTGAGCAAATAGGTCCTGAATTTACTAAGAACAGCCCAATTTCATCTAGAATCCAAAATTATGCACATTTCTATATCTAATGGGCTACTTGTTTTTATATAATGTATATTGCTTGTGAAGATATGTATAAAATATGTCTATGTACAATACCAGATTTGGTTCTTATATCATCAAATATTTAAGAAAAATATTATAGATGCGATAAGTTTATTTCTTCTAAAAACAAATTGCCACCATTATCCAAACAACTAATCCAAAAAATCAAGTTCAAAACTTGAACAGTGTAGACAAAGATAGCAACTATTTCTATGGCATCTCATTTAAACCGACGGATGTGCATCCTAATGCATCTTAACATATATTCAAACATCAGGATATTTACCAACTGGACATATGTCCATATCCGTCCAAACTTAACCTCAACCTCGAGATGCATACCAGGTGAATTTACATCCATATCCGTCCAAACTTGACCTCAAATCTCGAGATGTTCATCAAGTGGACTTACATCCTTATTCGTCCAAACTTGACCTCAAACCTCGAGATATTCACGAGGTGGATTTACATTCAAATCAGTCCAAACTCGACCTGAAACTTCATGGATTTTTTAATACTTGGGAGTCCATTTGAGTCTAAGCAAATATGTCTTAAATTTACTAAGATAAACACAATTCCGTCTAGAACCAAAAAATATACTCATTTGCTAATTCCATGAGCTACTTGTGCTTACTTAATGCAAGTTGCATGTGATATGATATGTACAAAGTATATCTATACACAATACTGGATTAGGTCTTTATCTCATCGAATATTTAAGACACAATATACTAGATGTGATTTTGTTTATTTATATTAGAAATTTTTTTGTGACATTCATCCAAATAGCCAATCTAAAAAATCAAGTTCAAAATCTATACCTAATGAAAACAAAGACAACAGTCATTCCAATCCAATCCCTATAAACTGATGGGTGTAAATCATAATGTAACCTAACAATAACATCAAACGTCAAGATATTCACCAACTGGGCTTACATCCATACCAGACCAAATTTATTCTCAAACCATGAGATGTTCATCACACTGGTTTACACCCGTATCTGTCCAAACATGGCCTCAAATCTCAAGAAGTTCACTAGGTTGTCTTAAATTCATATCCCTCCAAGCTTGACATCAAATCTCGTGAAGTTCGCCATGTGGGCTTACGTTCAAATCAGTGTAACTCGTCTTGAAACTTTATAGATTTTTTGGATATTTGTGAGTCCATTCGAGTATGAGAAATAGGTCTTGAATTTACTAATACAAACACAATTCCATCTAGAATCCAAAAGTATGCATATTTATATATATCTCGTGAGCTAGTTGTGTTTATATAGTGTATGTTGCATATGATGATATGTATAAAATCTATACACAAAACCAGATTAAGTTCTTATCACATCAAATATTTAAGACATAACATTATTGATGTGAGTTTTACATTTCTATTAGAAATTTTTTGTATTACTCATCCAAACATCCAATCAAATAAATTATGTTCAAAATCTGAACCCGCTGAAACCAAAGACAATAGTCACTTCTATTTCAATCCCCTATAAATTGATAGGTGTGCATCCTAATGTATCATTAATGTAACATCAAACCGTAGGATATTCACCAAATGGGCTTACATATTAGTCCAAACTTGTCTTTAAACCTCGAGATATTCACAAGGTGGAATTACATCCATATCCATCCAAACTAAACCCCAAACCTCAAGGCCCTGAATTTACTAAGATAAACCTAATTCAGTCTAGAACCCAAACATATGCAAATATGTATAACTTATGAGCTACTTGAGTTTGCGTAAAATATGATGCATGTGATGATAATGTATAAAATATATTTTACACAATACCAGATTAGGTTTACATCTCTTCAAATATTTAAGACATAAGATTGTAGATGTGGTTTTGTTTATTTCAATTAGATAATTTTTTGTCACAATTATCCAAAAAACCAATCAAAAAATTCAAGTTCAAAATCTAAACACACCGAAAGCAAAAACAACAGTCGTTTCTATTCCAATCCCCTTTAAATTAATGGGATGTGCATCCTAATGTACATAATGTAACTTTAAAGCTCGAGATATTTATCAACTGGGTTAATATTCATATTCATCCAAACTTTACCTTAAACCTCGAGATGTTCACGTAGTAGGTTTACATCCACATCTGTCCAAACTTGACCTCAAATCTCGAGATTTTCACCAAGTGGGCTTACATCCGTGTCTATCCAAAATTGACCTCAAATCTCGAGATGTTCAGATGTTCACTATATGGACTTAAGTTTAAATCAGTCCAAACACGACTTGAAACTTTATGGATTTTTAAATACTTGTGAGTCCATTCGAGTCTTAGCAAATAGGTCCGAATGTACTAAGATAAACCCAGTTCCATCTAGAATCCAAAATATGCACATTTTTATATCTCCTAAGCTACTGGTATTATATAATGTATGTTGCTTGTGATTATATGTATCAAATATATCTATCCACAATGCCAAAATAGGCTTTTATCTCATTAAATATTTAAGGAAAAACATATTCATACATGTATCCACAATGCCAAAATAGGCTTTTATCTCATTAAATATTTAAGTAAAAACATTATAGATGTGATAAGTTTATTTCTACTAGAAAATTTTTTGTCACGCTCATCCAAACAACTAATGCAAAAAAGTTAAGTTCAAAATCCGAATCCACCGAAAACAACAGCAGCAGTCATTTATATTCCAATCCTCAGATGGGTGTGCATCCTAATATATCCTAACATAACTTCAAACATGGGGATATTCACCAACTATGCTTACATCCATATTTGTCCAAACTTAACTTCAAACCTCAAGATGCTCACCAAGTGAATTTACATCCATATCCATCCAAACTTAACCTCAATTCTCGAGATGTTCACCAGGTGGGCTTCCATCTTTATCAATCCAAACTTGACCTCAAACCTCGAGATGTGCATGAGGTGGGCTTACGTTCAAATCAAGCCAAACTCGACCTGAAACTTTATGGATTTTTGAATAATTGTGAGTCCATTCAAGTATGAGCAAATAGGTCCGAATCTACCAATATAAATACAATCTAGAACCAAAAAATATACTCATGTGCATATTTCATGAGCTACTTGTGCTTACTTAATGTATGTTGCATGTGATGATATGTAGAAAATATAACCAGATTAGGTTTTTATCTCATCAAATATTTAAGACGCAACATAGTAGATGTGATTTTGTTTATTTGCATTAGAAAAATTTTTGTCACACTCATCCAAACAACCAATCCAAAAAACCAAGTTCAAAATCTATACCCAACAAAAACAAAGACATAATTCATTTCTATTCCAATCCCTTATAAACTAATGAAATGTAACCTAACATAATGTCAAAACCTCGAGATATTCATTAACCGTGCTAACATCATATCGGACCAAACTTAACCTCAAACCATGAGATGCTCACCAAGCTGGTTTACATCGCATCCGTCCAAACTTGACCTTGAAAAACTGGAGAAGTTCACTAGGTTGACTTAAATATGTATCCGTCCAATCTCGAGATGTTCACCATGTGGGCTTACATTCAAATTAGTCCAAAATCAACTTGAAACTTTATGAATTTTTGGATATTTTTGAGTCCATTCAAGTCTAAGAAAATAGGTCCTGAATTTACTAAGATAAATCCAATTCTATCTAGAATCCAAAATATGCATATTTATAAATCACTTGAGCTACATGTCTCTATATATTATATAATGCATGTGATGATATGTATAAAATATATCTATACACAATACCAGATTAAGTTTTTATCTCATCAAATATTTAAGATGACACATTATAGATATGCCTTATTTCTATTAGAATTTTTTGTCACACTCATCCAAACAACCCAAAAAAAAATTAAGTTCAAAATCTGAACCCACCAAAAACAAAGACAATAGTTATTTATATTTCAATTTCCTATAAACTGACATGTGCGCATTCTAATGTAGGACTGGAAAATGAGTCGTGCCCACCTCGGGCACGGCCCGTGCCTGGCACAGCACGTCCTCCTTTCAGGACGTGTCGTGCCCTAGGCATGAGACGTCCGCCTGCACATTGGCTTGGGCTTGGCCAACCGGCACGGCCCGTCGGGTTCGTGCCTGACCATGCCGACATGTTTTTTTATTTTTTTAAAAAATATTAATTTAATTATTAAGTTAGTTTAATATAATAGTTAGCTTAATTTAATTTGTTCTAACAATAAAAAATGATAGTAAAAATAAAATTTTATTATATTAAATATCATTACATTAACAAAATTACTCTATAAATCTCTTTGAAAAATATACAAAACTCAAAAAGAGAGGAGAGGACCCTATCCGTCACCTTCAATTTGTTCTTAGTATTTTTTTCAAGAGATTTATGAGTTCTAAGAAAATTACATGAAAAAATTTATAAATATAGAAATTAGAATTCAAAAAGAAATACAAAAATTTTTAATTTTCATTTATCTTCTGATGAGTTCTCTTACTTTATTTCGTTAGATAGTCCTTATTTTCTTTGTTTTGCATCAAGTCAGTCCTTCAAACAAACACATTTTCAATGTGTTTATTGTTATTGAGCTTCTTCACTCTGTTAGCACTATCCAATGTGTTGGCATGTTTTTTAATTTTTTTAAAATATTAATTTAATTATTAAGTTAGTTTAATAAAATAGTTAGCTTAATTTAATTTGTTCTAACAATAAAAAATGATAGTAAAATAAAATTTTATTATATTAAATCTCATTATATTAACAAAATTACTCTATAAATCTCTATAAAAATCATACAAAGCTCGAAGAGAGGGGAGAGGACCCTGCCCATCACCTTCAACTTGTTCTTAGTTTTTTTTTTTTTCAAGAGATATATGAGTTCTAAGAAAATTATATAAAAAATTTACAAATATAGAAATTAGAATTCAAAAAGAAAATACAAAAGTCTTCAATTTTCATTTATCCTCTGGTGAGTTCTCTTAATTTACTTCGTTAGATACTCCTTGTTTTCTTTGTTCTGCATCAAGCCAGTCGTTCAAGCAAATATACATCTCCAATGTATTTATTGTCATTGAGCTCCTTCACTCCGTTGCACTCTACCATCTGTACTAAAAATAAACTTCGATACTACTATAGACACCGGAGAGGTTAATAGATCACGGACCATATTGGAAAGCACATGATATATTTTTTTCATGTGATTTCTACCAGGCCAAAATATCAAAGGTTTCATACCGTTCAAATGACACGTCATCTTCATAGTTGACCATTTCTAAATAATAATGAAGTTTATTAAAATAAATATTAGATTGCCTACGTTTTCTCCAGCGAAATACAAATGATATTATTGGGTTTTGAATTTCTCTAACAGTTGGTTCCTTTATAGTTTATATTTTATCACCATATATATCTTCATATATATTGTACATAATATCTAAATAAGTTTTAATATCATTAACTAAATGCTTAAAATTATCTTTATAACACATATTTTATAAAATAAATCTATTCAAATTTCAAGTCCATCTAACTTATAACGTGGATCTACAACAGTTGCAAAATATAGTAAGTATAGGAAGTTTCTAAAATATTTATTAAATTTAGTTTCTATGGGTTGAATAATATCTTCAAGTATTGGGTTATTTCTACTTTTACTAAAAACCGAATTAATTTTGGTTATATAATATAATGCAATGTGTGTAGTTGGATAATAAGTGCCTGATAGTACTCTAGTTATATTTATAAATTTGTTTAAAAATTTACAAATGCAATGTAAATGGTGTCATTCATTAAAATTTAAACTACAAGAAGATAATTCTATTTCATTAAATATATTTACTACATCTTTATATTTAATTATCGTGTTTAACATTTTATGTGTAGAATTTCATCTTGTTTTTATATCTAGAGGTAAAATTTTAGGTGAGATTTTAAAATTCCTACATATTTGTCTAAATTATTGTCTTCTTGGCCCACTATTTTTAATAAATACTATTGTGTTGCTAAGTTTAGTTATTGAATCATTTAGTATTCTTAATCTATCTTGTAAAAATAAATTAAGTATGTGACAAATACACCTAATATGAAAAAATTTGTCATCTAAAATTAGCTTAGTAATATTTTTTAGAATTTCTATTGTGGTCATATTTTCGGAAGTATTACCAAAAGAAATAGAAAAAATTCTTTCTACTCCAAATGCTGCAAAAATACTAAGTAGGGATTGTGATAAATTATGTTCATTATAGAATAATTCATGTTGGTGGTGAAAATTTCCAATTAAAGAAAAATACCCCGCAAAATGCAGAGCTAACTCTATAGCTCCGCGTCTGGCAGAAAACTAGCCTCGCGTTGAGTAAAATGCGAAGCTAAGTTCATAACTCCGCGTCCAGAGTATTTAACTCCGCAGAAGGAGATTCTTAGACTCTTAAACTGATTGTGATTGAGATTTGGGCTTATCCAATACCCAAATTGAGTCCAATCAAAATCTTAAATTGATTGTAATTGAGATTTAGGCTTATCCAATACCCAAATTGAGTCCAATCAGAATTCAAAATCAAGAGATTTAAATCAAGACTAAGATATTTGATTAGCAAAAACCTTCTTTTCATATTCCTATAGAAATCTTTATTTTTGTTCCTATGGAAACTCTCATAACCAATTAAAAGCTATAAACACCCTCTTTGAGGAGACTTTAGGGACCCATGATCATCAGATCTTTAATCTTAGAGATCGATCTTTAATAGATCTTGGAGAGATTTTTGGATCGTTCTAGAGTTCAAGTTACACGTGAAAGCCTTGAATTCATTAGACTAGGAGAAAAAGAAGTTAGGGTCGGTCGTTATCTTCATCGAGTAGAAGATTTCCACGTCAGATCGTCAAAAGGAGCTACTTGATAATCCCATCGCCACATAGAGCCCACAATTCATTGTAAAAGAGAGTGATAATCTATAAATCCTCTCGTTTGTTTTCTTTTGTTCTCTTTCATTGTAATTTAGTTATTCAATGGAAGGAAGAAATATTTTTGCGACAAACAATTCAAATCTCTTAAAGCCAATTATTATTTTTTTGTATAGACCAATTTAATCTATAAAGTGGGCCGTTACACATAAATAATGATAACTATATAAGCCCTCCCAATAATCTGTAATTATTGCTACTTTATAAATTAAAGATGTTAAAATAACAATTAAAGTTTTTCTCTTATCTTTGTATATTATAACAATGTCAGATTTACATGTAGAACGTGAGACCCGTTTATATTCGGAAGCAAAAAAAAAATTTTATAATTTTTTGTCTTCCACCATAGAAAAAACTTGTGCAACATGTACTATATATATTGCTAATTCTTCTCTTATGGTCATAAAATTATATTTAAAAGTTCCTAAAATTCCACCGTAGGTGTTTAATTGTGTTTGTTGTGGTTCATTTGGTGGGTATGTTTTATCTATGTGTCTTTTTAAGATGGCATGTTCTACTACCTAAAGGAAAAGAGTAGATTTTTTGACAATAGCACTTACACCTAGTTTTTCTAAAACCTTTTTTTATGAATTTTTCAAAATGCTTCCATATGTCCGATCTTGAAGTTCACCGGGAGTG
>JAYEPQ010000018.1:6242065-6284565 GCA_036321105.1 Dracaena cambodiana
CATAATTCAAAAAAAATGCTCATTTGTATATCTTATAAGCTTCTTCTGTATATATAATGTACTTTGCATGTGATGGTATTTATAAAATACTTTGATACTCAATACAAAATTAGGTTTTATCTTATCAAATATTTAAGACAAAATATTATAAATGTGATTTTCGTTACTCTTCAGGAAAACTTTTTGTCACACTCATCCAAACAACCAATCAAAAAAATCAAGTTCAAAATCTGAACACACTAAAAATAAAGACAACAGCCATCTGTATTCCAATCTCCTTTAAACTGATGTGTATGCATCTTAATGTATCCTGACATAACTTTTAACCTTGTAATATTCACCAACTTGGCTTACACCCCTATTTTTCCAAACTTAACCCAAATCTCGAGATGTTCACCAGGTGAATTTACATCCATATTTGTCCAAACTTGACCTCAAATCTCGAAATGTTCTCCAAGTAAGCTTATATCCATATTCGTCCAAAATTGACCTCAAACCTCGTGATATTCACCAAATGGGCTTACATTCAAATCGATCCAAACTTGATCCGAAACTTTTTAGATTCTTGAATACTTGTTAGTCTATTAGAGTCTGAGCAAATAAATGCTAAATTTACTAAAATAAACCCAATTCCATCTAGAATCCAAAAATATGCCAATTTGTATATCTCATGAGCTACTTGTGTTTATATAATGTATATTGCATATGATGATATGAAAAAAATATATATCTATATACAATACCAGTAAGTTTTTATCTCATCAAATATTTAAGACATAACATTATAGATGTAATTTTTTTTAATTTCTATTAGAAAATTTCTTGTCACTCCCATCCGAACAACCAATCAAAAAAAAATTAAGTTTAGAATATGAACCAACCGAAAACAAAAACTGTAGTAGTTTCTATTTCAATTCCCTCTAAACGATAGGTGTACATCCTAATTATCATTAACATAACCTCAAACCTCAGGATATTCACCATATGGGCTTATATCTATATGAGTCAAAACTTGTTGTTAAACCTCGAGATGTTCACTATGTTCATTACGTGGGCTTACATCTATATCCGCCAAATTTAACCTCAAACCTTGAAATGCTCACCAAGTGGACTTACGTTCAAATCAATCCAAACTCGACCAAAAACTTTATGGATTTTTTTGTACTTGTGAGAGTCCATTCGACTCTGATCAAATAGGTCCTAAATTTACTAGATGAACCCAATTTCGTCTAGAACCCAAACATATGCACATATGTATATCTCATGAGCTACTTGTGTTTGTATATTGTGTTGCATGTAATGATATATATAAAATATATCTATACACAATACCAGATTAGATTTTATATATCTATACACAATACTAGATTAGATTTTTATCTCATCAAATATTTAAGACATAAGATTATAGATGTAATTTAGTTTATTTCAAATAAATAATCTTTTGTCACACTCATCCAAACAACCAATCCAAAAAATCAAGGCTAAAATTTGAACCCACCGAAAGCATGGACAATAGCTATTACTATTCCAATCCCCTTTAAACTAATGGTTGTGCATCCTAATTTATCATAATGCAACTTTAAAGCTTGGGATAATTATCAAATGAGCTGATATTCATATCCGTCCAAACTTAACCTCAACCCAAGAGATGTCCATGTGGTGTGTTCACATTTGCATCCGTCCAAACTTGATCTCCAACCTCAAGATGTGCACTAGGTGAGCTTACATATGTATCCATCCAAACTTGACAACAAACCTCGATATATTCACCGGTAGGCTTACATCTGTATCTGTCTAAACTTGGCCCTAAACCTTGAGATGTTCACCAAGTAAGCTTACGTTCAAATCAGTTCAAATAGACTGAAAATTTAATGCATTTTTAAATAATCGTGATTCCATTAGAGTCTAAGCAAATAGGTTCTGAATTTACTATGATAAACACATTCCGTCTAGAATCCAAACATATACACATCTGTATATCTTATGAACTACTAGTGTTTGTGTAATGTATGCTACATGAGATTATATGTATAAAATATATCTACAGACACTACCACAATAGGTTTTTTTTCTCATCAAATATTTAAGACATAACATTGATGTTGTTTATTTTTATTAGAAAATTTGTTGTCACATTCAGCCAAACAATCAATTTGAAAAATCAAGTCCAAAATCTGAACCCACATGGAGCAAAGACAACAGCCATTTCTATTTCATTCCCCTTTATATTGATAGGTGTACATCCTAATATATCATAACGTAACTTTAAAACTCGGAATATTTATCAACTAGGTTTACTTCATATCTGTCCAAATTTAATCTTAAACCTCGAGATGTTCATCTTGTGGGTTTGCATCTACATTTGTCTAAACTTGACTTCAAACCTCGAGATGTCACTAGGTTAGTTTACATCTGTATCCATCCAAATTTGAACTCAAATGTAGAGATGTTCACTAGGTGAATTATACTCAAATTAGTCCAAACTCAATGTGCAACTTTTATGTCTGTATCTAGTAATTTCTCTTTTATGTCTTTATTATTATCATATTGCTCACTACATCTTTATTGATTTCTTTGTGACTTGAGCTTTTTAGTTCATCCTTTATTTAAACAATATTTTTAGGTGGCGAACAAGAGTTCCATCTAATGGCTCTAACATGGTATGAAGATCTGTGAAAAGAACCTAATTCTCCTATGTGGTTAAGGAGAACTTGTGATGAGATCTTGTACACATATTTCTAGAGATTTACCTATTAGGTTGTGCAACCGAAATTCAGAGACCTAACCATAAAAGTTTCGGGTGATTAATGAATCACCGTGCATCTTGAGAGACTCGAGTCCGGAGTATGCTCATCTATTATATGTGATTTAGTACATAGTGATATATCCTAAAACATTATCAGGAGTCATGGGATCGTAGTTACAGACATACACTAGGCACTCTTAAAATATTTTGTATATTCCTTCATATAATTCCAAACTAATTTATGAAGACAGAAAGTGATTTATACTATGACATGCATGCATTTTCTTATATTACTTCTCTTTACGTTAGTGTGATTTATTCCATTATTCTTAACATGATCACGATTTTATTTATAATTTAATTCATGACATGCTCTTTTACATTATATTTAAATTACTAAACTCTTTATGTTATTTATTTATCTTGTCACATACATAGCATAGCATGCATGCATATATGATTTCTTTTGCTTTTCTTTTTACTTATTAAGTCATTCTAACGATTCTGGTTTGATAAGGCTAGACATTTTTTGAATTACAGAAAGCAAAGACAAGCTAATATTCAGTAGGTATTTCTATTGAGAAAACTTTTTGAGGACATTTCATTACTTAATTCTATTACGATAATAATGACAATTGACTCTATTCTATTCATGTTTTTCGGACCTTGTATCTTAAACATTTAATAAGGATCATTATCTTCATAGACCTTCTCACATACATTATTTTGATGATTCTTTATTTAGAATAAAATTATTCATTATTTTGATGATTCTTTATTTAGAATAAAAATTTTTTTTTTTTTTGAGTTCCTGTGGTTGTGGTTTTGATTATATGTGTTTATGATGTGGTGGCAAGTAATATCTATATGGTCTATGAGCCTTGACTCAAGTGGCATCACCTCTCTCTAAATTGCGAAAAGTTTTAAATTCGATAGGAACTCAATTTGAATCATATTGTCAAAAATATGTGTGTGTGAGTTTGACTAGCAAAAAAAGTAATATCTATACGATATCAAGTTATTTTAAAATATAGCGTATTTATTTGAATACATCCCCGTATGCTACCCGTACCTAAAGACACAGGACGTTACATTTGGTATCAAAGCTCATATTTGGTTTTGGAGCTTATGCCCGATTTACAAAAATATAGTAATCCAATGATTTTTTTTTCAAATTTTTCTAGAACTAGCATCTCTATCTCCTTAACTTTAATAAAATCGAATTTCACAAATTTCAGACTTCATTTACACTCTCAATACAAAACTTTAATTCATTGGAAATATTTAAAATTTGTGTCAACTTGATAGAAGACTAATGTCAACTTGATAGAAGACTAAATCAAAACTAAAATCCAAGAAATTTAGTATGAGTGAACCGTAAAGGGCTGAGATCGTAATCTAAAAAGATTTTTTTTAACAAAGTATTGGAGCTAGTGCACGTGAACTGTAGTTCAGATAACTTGCATGAGTTGTCAACTCATTTCTATTCTTCTTTTGTGTCTGTGTCTATATGTGTTTGTTGTGGGGAGGGGGGAATGGTATACCTAAGGCAACGTCACAGGAAAGTTGTCTATGCAAGTACTCTAAATCTCAACTTAGAGAGTACATATGAGCAATTCAAAATTATTGATTGTAATTCCCATGCTCTAAATAGATAGAATATAAAAATCATGTGATTTAGACACTTCTTCATCACCGTTCAAGAGAATTTATTTGCTCTATTATTGAAAACATATTCGTTTTGTACATCCAATATATGGTCAAAATATACTTAAAATGCATGATTTTTTATTTACCATTATTTTTTAATATGAAAATCATAATTAACGATTTAAATTTTTAATGAATACTATTTATGTTGAGATTTAGAATGCTTCCATAGACAGCTCATCTATAGTATGACCTTAAGTATACTTTTTCATACATACATATATGTATGTACACACGGTTATGCAGATATATAATTTAAATTATATATATGTATATATATATATATATATATATATATATATATATATATATATATATATGGGATTACTGTAAGTGAGCTACCAACTCAGGAAAACTTACGTAAACTAGCGGTAAAAATATAGTAATCAAATTATTCTATTTTAAATCTTTTTTAAAATTACTATATCTACAATCTTAACTTCTTTCAAATTAAATTTCATAAAATTTAAATTATTTTTTTACCCCTTTCATCAAGTGGATACAAAATATTTTACTCATTAAAAACAGTTAATTTTATGTTAATTTTATGTCATCTTGATGAAAGAGTTAATCAAAACTAAAACCCAAAAAATTGAGTATAAGTAAACCCAAAAAGGCCGAGATCATAATCCATGTAAAAAAAAAAATAATAATAAAATAAAATAAAATAAAATAAAAAAATCATTGTATTTAAAAAGATCATTGGAGATAGTAAAAATAAACTGCAGGCATAGTCACATTTTGCTTTTCATTAAAAATTCTAAAGATTCCCAGAGGGTTTCCGTAATATACTTAATTACTCTTCTAAATTAGGGAGCGTAGATTGAACCAAAAAAATCATTCTTTTACAAGGGAAAAATTACAGAACTCAAAGGAGCGTATAGCTAGAACTCTGCTCTCGTGACAACTGAACGCAACCAATAAATCTGATCATGCAAAGTTACACAATACATATTAGGTTACGCGAATGTAAAGTTGTAAACAGGCTTATCAAGCATTAAAACACAGCAGGCACACAGACCTAGACTTGGCTAGTCAGAGTCAAAGATACCTTTCGCAAATATAGTAGCTTGTAATGATATGCAGCATAATCAGTTACCTCATCTTTGTGTACATAGTAATAAGCAGTCCCATCTCCAATTTTACAGCAGCAGCAAATGCTTGTGTAAAGAATCAATGACCGTTCACGGCAAAATATCTGGATGGACAGTTTATCTATGAGTATACCTCAGCTATTGGGTAAAAAACATAGATGAGGTTTCCTATGATTATGGTTCCTATCTCCTCTCGGCTACATCTTCGGCACCCTCCTCAGCTTGACTAGCCAGCTTGACTATGTCTTCCACAAGAATCTTACCATCTACAAGGACGTTTGCATTTTAAAAAATCGAGCTAAGTGGATAGAATATAAATATGAAAGCAAAGACTTCAAATTTCTTTTTCAGCTGACCTGTGTCTCTAGAAAGGTTACTGATGAGTTCTTGGACGCTCTCCTTGCCCAATGTATCTTTAAGGTACATGGCTGCAGTTGCAACCTCCTCTGGAGTCACTTTGCCATCGTGATCTCTGCACATTACAGCACGGTAATGACCAGTAAGTGAAAGAAATCAAAGAAAGATGGATTAAATTGCAAGGCTCAGAGAATTTAGATTCCTGTTCCAAGTCTTAAGGCAAAGACAATGATTCAGCTTGAGTGCACTGCGATTGATCATATCCATAAAATTGCAGAACAAGTGCTTCACAAAGTTGGCAAGCTCTTAGGTTCAACCTTTTAGTTTGATTATTATTAAGCCAAGTTATTATTTATTAAATCCAACAGTGTAGGGCTAATAAGCTCTGGGCATTACAACACGGGTATGATAAGCAAGTGAATATTTCCAATTGAAATTATGTAATAAATTGCAACTCTTGGTGAATCCTGATTCCAATTTCGACTCTACAGAAAAAGGTAGTACTGCCAGAAATGCATTCCACTAATCGGATTCATAGAATTGCAGAAATACTGCCTCACAAAGTGGGCGACTCTTTGTAGATTATGTTGTTTTGCTAAGTTCATAGTCTTAAATCCAGTAGCATAAGACAACAATACATGAAAAAAGTTTGTTGTTTAAAGAAAACAAGAGTTTCTAACTAAATGTCACTTATTTGAGCTCTTATTTTAATAACAGGATATTTTTAATTAGACATAAGTTAACGATAGCTACATACTAATACAGAATAGCATTTCAAGCAAGTAAGATGATTAAAAGAAAATGTGAATGATTACCTGTCAAGTAGATTGTAGCGGTCACCAATTTTAGCATCAACATCATCAATCTCTTTTTCAAGGCTTTGGAGCATGCTGTCGATCTGAAATGCAGCAAAACAGAAAAAAAAAAAAAAAAAAAAAAAAAAAAAAAAAAATGCCATTACAGTTCAGCAGTTGAATAAGGAAAAGTGGGAAGTGGATAAAAAGCACGCAATCATTCTAAACCTGAAGAATCCCAGATATCATTCTAAACCATTTAGTGTAATGAAACTCCTCTCTGCTTCATAATCCCAAGAGAACTGGGGATAACAGACCTTGAGATGAAAATCATGACCTCTTCTCATGAAAGCAGATACCAAAGTCCAAGTTAGTAACCATGATGCAGTACAATAGAATATTGGGGGAAATAGGATAAGAAAGTGATTTGGACTAAAAAAGTGATTTGGACTCGAGCTCTGCTTCTCCCGTAAGAATAGGTGTTCCAAGTCCCTATAGGATCCTTACTAACTCTCCCTGTTTTGAAACATTCGCCTTGGTCAATGGCAAAAGTCATAATCATCAAGCAAAACCAGGTTTGTATGTTCTCCTTGGCCTATAACGAAGTGCAATTTGACTCAGATCATCCATATCAACGAACTAAGTATTGATAGAACCCTCCATCAACGGTCGAAATGATCTCATCCTCCAAATATTCCTCAATTTCTTCAATTGATGTCTTCCCGATTGATGAACTGGAAAAAGTTGCGGATATGCAGAGGAAGATAGATCGGAAATAACAATAGGGTAATATATGGGAGTACAGTAGGGAGTTAGATTCTCAATGATGAAATTTAGGTTAATTTTAAGCTCTGAGAGAATCTCAAGCTCAAAAGTATTAGAACCAAACCTGCTACCGATCCATACATATACGGACCCATATATCGAATATGAAACTTCTCCAAAATTCCCTAAGTATTAGAACCAAACCTGCTACTGATCCATATGTATAAGGACCCATACATCAAACATGAAACTTCTCCAAAGTTCCCTCTGGATGCATTCTAATAGTCATCCCTGCAATTTCTCGTACTAATCTAAGAAAGGTTTATAATTATCATTGTTAGTTGCTATTTACCAACAATTGTGATCTTGCAAATGACTAAGCTGAGGTACTAGGCCATCACCTACGAAAGGGACGTTTTCTAGACTTGTAATCGATAACAATCTAGAATGAACTCAAACCAGTAGACCATTCATCAAACTATTGCATACAAACTTTGTCACAAGAGCGTATCCCACACAGTCAAACTCTCATATGCAGAATCGTAGATATTGAAACAAATCCCCCATGACTGCAATTTACCACTTTAGTTTGACCATCAATTTGTGGGTGATATACCATAGAAAACTAACGCAACGCCCATTTTCTTTCAGAGTTTACCAAAAATTACTCGTGAATTGAACATCTCTGTCAGAAACAATCGACTCGACTCAGAAAGATTATACAATCACTCTCTAAACAAACATGCGTGCAAAGTATGAAGCCTCCAGTAGTCTTATTGCAGGGAAAGAAATGTGTCATCTTAGAAAATTTATGCACTAGAACTAAGATGGAATTGTGCTTTCGCAGTGCGCGAGGGAGGGCCTAAAATAAAGTCTATGCTAAGACACTTCTAAGGTGCAAAGGATATGGGTAAACATGTGGATGGTCTAGTATTCTTCTCCTATTTTTAGCAACCTGACAAATCCGACAATGCGCCACAACCTTAATGCTTGACACTTAGCTAATAAAATCTATCCACCACCAAGATAATGTGCTATTATGTGAAAAGTGTCTGGCAACCCCTCCCACATGCACCTCCCAAATCTTATGGTCATACAAAGAAGTATAGGAATACATTATAAAACAAAAAATGCTCTCGAAACAAGAAACCATCAACAACGAATGAAAGCCTCGACATACCTGAGTCAACGAAGTATAGATATCACTAAAGTCTCAAGTAGGATACTCCAATATGAGACTTGAATCCAATCACCGTTGCACTTGATGAAAAAATGCAAAGTCTCATACTTGATACATCAACAGTTTTATTATCCACATCAAAACATGAGCACAAAATTGTACTGAATAAACTTAAGCCACTTGATATGTTAGTGCTTACTCTTTTTAAGAATTGATGTAAAGTGCTTGACGATTAGAGTATAGAATAATTTGGGTATAGAGACCCCAATGATATTAACTTTGAACTATCCAATAAATCCCTCGATCATAGACATCGCAGCGTCTTTTTGTTTCATTCAACTTCTCATTAAAGAAGGCAACAAGACGACTCTTACCTCAACACACCGCTTATACATACGCATGATATATTACAAACTACCTCAAAGACTTGTCAAAAATCAGGAAGGTGAAGGACCAAAGAAGTAGGCAACTTTTCCTAACTAGCTATTTAGTCCATTTGAACTCCCCTTTCTAAATATAGTAATCAGAGCCATAATCGTACTAAATCGCCTAACAACCTTCTATAAAAAGTGGCCAGGCCATGAAAACTTTAGCCTCCTAGATCTTACTAGTAGTAGGTCACTCTCTAATGCCTTAATTTTGTCAATATCAATTGCTACTCCATATTCTAGACATAATCAACCCTAAGAAGTGGACAGATGGAGATAAGAACACACACTTCTTCGAATTAACAAACAATTCAATTAGCACTCCCTTCATTATCTAAAACCGGGTCAATTGAAAAAGATACTTTTCCTAGATTTCATTAAATACGAGAATGTCATAAAAATAGACAACAATAAACTTGCATAAAAAAGAACAAAAAGTCTAGGTCATGTCTCATGACTCTCATAAACATGCTACGTGCATTACATAAATAATCAACCACTCATATATCACATCTTTAATATTAAAGGTTGTCTTACACTCATCACCCTTGCGGCCACGTATTTGATAACAGTACAAAGATCAATCTTCAAGAACATATAGCATCCGACCATCATTTCTAATAAATCCTCTAGAAATGGGGAACGTATACAGGTAAATGTGTTAATGGTATGACTATTCACCCACATCTTCTAGCTACCATCCTTGGGTGCGAATAATGTGGGAACGGACAAAGACTCAGTCATTGCCTAATAAAACCCTTTGGCAACAACTCATTTTACTATCTCCTTGACTCAGCATGCACAAGAGGTCCTATGGTAAGGAAACTTAAGCAAACTAAGCAAACTACATGAGGGGATATTCTAAATGCGCACCATATTTTACTAGTGAGCACCACATACTATATAGTAATATGATTTACAACATAGGGGAAAATGATGCTCACTAGTAAAATATGGTGCGCATTTAGAATTTCCCCTACATGAGATGTATGCCATGCTAAATGTCATTGAGGAAGTTCATCACGTAAATCATCGGGCATAACATCATTAATATGTGCGCCTGATTAATCTCAAGAGGGAAATATGTGGTTTCTTACTCCTCTCTACACCAAAGGCAACACATTATCCCCTGCTCTTTACAATCCTTTCAAAACTGGGCAGTTCTATGGAATACCAAGCAAAATATATTTAATGTCCTTGTCCACAACATCACACAAAACATAATCTCAATAAATAGACATCTGCTTAGAAACTAGACAAATGTTGGATAACTGAATAATGGTTTAACTATACTAACCGAAGACAAATGCAATGAATCAAACAAGACACGGTGCAAATTCTAAACTCCAAACACTATATGCATGTGACTATATTAACAATGATTTCAACAGATAATAATATTAAGATATCCATACAAACTTCATGAAAAATTGAAAAAATAACACAACAAAATGGATTAGTATATAGATTATCAAAGGCGATGAAAAAGCAAATCGATGAATAGTGGATCCTTTGAAGCTCATAAAAAAATAGCCCAAGAAGTGCAAACGTCCCAAATCTTGACTTCAGAACTCTTAACATGCCTAGCAGCGCTAGCTGGTCGAGTTTAGAACTGAACTGTGTTCAAGTTGGCTCAACGCTGAACCAGACTAAGTCGATTCACATTTGAACTGGGTCTAGATCACTTCACTTCTGAACCGGGTCGGCTCTGAATTCAAAAAGATTCTGGATTGAGCCGACTCATCTTCTCCGGCTTTCCAGCAATGAAAGAGACAACTTCTCATCTTCGATTGACAATTCAAAGACTCGGTAAAAAGGCAAATCGGGAGTTGAAGTCAGAAGCGAACCAAGGACAGCAAGATCACAATGACAATCAATTTGACAGTGATTAGAGAAAGGCAAGGTGAAGCCAAGACATTGGATGAAGATGAAGCAACGGGTTGCCAACTTCGAAGAAGCCTAGGCAGTTGACGTCAACAGTCACTGAGGTTAGAGTTATGTCTACGTTGCACGAGCAAAGATGTTGTTGCTACTGCCAATATTCAATAAGTGATGATAGACAGTGGAGGTGGTCAGTAAGTGGAGAGCACCAACACTGCTGAAATCAATGATCAGAACAAAAGACAACCGTTTTGTCAAGAAGTGGGGATGCTCAGAGAGCTCCAGGGAGATGGGGGAGGGTTCAACAAAACTCGGCAGCTTTCGAACACCAACCCAGCGATCAATATATTTTTTTATTTTCTTCTCCCTTTTTCCCTCTTCTTTTCTTTTTCTGTTTCTTTTTCTTTTTTTCTTTTCCTTTTTTAAACTAAAACTCAACAAAGTAAAAGAGTATGCAAGAAGATGGAAAAGATGATGAAGATTGGAAAATTGGTTTAAAAAAGATCATTTTTGAAGAAGGAAGAAGGAAGAGTATTCCTCACCTTTTTTGGGCTCTAACACTAGGATTGGTACAGTACAATAGAAGATTCGGAAAAATAGGATAAATTTGGGAAAAATTTTGGGCCTCTCACCCAAGAGCTCGCCTACTTTGCAAATCAAACACAAAGATTTGAAGAGTCTAACAAGTCATCATGCCAAACAAGAACTAATCTTAATAGTTAATATCTCATCAGTCTTCAATAACAAGTCCTACATATAGGACTAACTCGCAGGTAAAACACATGTACTGAACAGATCTTCTAAGTCCCAATAGGGATCCCCATTAAATTGTCAAAGCGGCAATGCAAAGGATTGGGATGGGATCAGCTCCTGATGGAATCAACCTATGAAGTAGGATGTATAAACCGTCTGCATTCAGTCCAACCTGCTGAAAGGTCACGATCCAAAATTTTTACCCCAAAAATGTGTCAAAATCTTAAGCAGCACACCGATCCTCGACTTATAGACCTCTTGAAGTTACTGAATCACCTTATCCTCACGTAAAACAGTCCATAAAAGAAAAATGCCACTTCTTGTACTAAATAAAGTTACAATGGTCACTTACAGACTAGACATATGCCAAAACATCATGATTTTACAAAAGAATTCCAAGTTATATATGTACTGCAAATTTTTCATGATTTTCTATAATAAAAACCATTGGATCATCTTAACTCCACCTGTAGTCACCCCACTTAACTTGCAAACCCACAGTATTTGACCTAGAAATGGAAAACTCTCAACCATACTAGTCAGACTGAGCGGTCAAAAGTACTTATCCTATTAATTTCATTAGTTCAAATATTAAAGACGCCCCATAGGCTTTAGCCTTCAAACCAAAAAAAAATATAAACGTAACCAAGCAGCATTGGATAAAAAAATGGCAGAAAAGCAAAATATAGCAGAGATTACCATTGTAAGCAGAGAGGAGCTTACCCTATCTTGAAGTGCTGATGTGACCTTATCCTCTGAAGCTACTTCAGCAGCTTCATCCCTAGCAGCTCTGTACAACCTTTTAGCCTCTTCTCCTCCATCGGTGCCTTCTTTGTCTAGTAAAGTATTATACAATTCTATCTGCATTTGGGAATCATTGATACTGCTTCAGTAAACTAAAGGTTAAAAATACTTGCTTTCGCAAATTAGGAATATCATTCATAATAGTACAAACAACCATGAAGGCAATAATGAAGAAACAACAGAACTGTTAGTAATAATGGTAATGTCCATGAAATGGTAGGAATCACCTCTTTGTTTACAAGGCTCAAAAACTCTTGGCGCTCCCTACTAACTGACTGCATAAAGTAGACAAACAGTAGAAAATAAGCTTTGGAAGCAGTACATTTATATAGGATATTTAATGTAACGAGTAGCTTGAAGAAAGGCAAGGAATTAACAAAGTTGAGGCTTTACAGAAGCTGAAGCTAGAACAGACAGAGCACGGCTGATTCTGCAAAGCTGTTCTTGTTTTTCTAATGTTTTTGCTTGTGACAACTCCTCTGCTTCTCGAGCAGGACTAGTCATCTCTTTCAAAGCCACATCTTCTGTGCTAATATCAGATTCCTTTATCTTAGTTTTCTCTTCTTTCTCTTGTTTTTTCGCTTCCTCCTAAAAGAAGAATTAAGATAGATGCAATTAGTTCAAATCCACAAGCCACGTCAACCAACAACTAAATTGCTTTATAAAAAATATATATATAAGCAATAACCAAGCCCTTTTTTCTCTATCCATGTGGAGTCTGCCATAGACCACAATTATAAATTTTCCAGGAGATCATGACTGACATAATACATGCATGAAAATGCTAGACATATTTTGCAAATCGTCAGCAATAACATACTTTAGAAGAACAGTTAAAAGCAACATCTCCATATGAATAATATATTAACAAGCTTATGGCATTAACCTCAATAGTAGTATTTCTAAAAGAAAACTTCGTTGCTACAAAATATGCAGCTTGTCAATAGTTCTAATAAGCCAAATTTGTGCAACCTTCTGTTATAATAAAAATGAGCTAAAATGTCAAGCAACTCAAGCATGGGTTATGTTCAAATCAGGAATTGCTATATAAACATGGGGGCCATTGGAAAGGCAAAAACGTGTAAGGATCAAGCATAACAAGATCAAGTGAGAGAAAGAGAATAGTAGCTAACACTAGAGGTACAACAGATAGGATAAATTCTATCAAACAGTGCTGTGTGAATGAAAACTAAGCGGATTGGTAAAATCTAATTTTTATATCCTTGTGAGGTTCAAATTGTACGTCTGATTAACGCTATCAGAGTTTCAAACTGATGGCTTGAGATCTATAAATGTATGTCAAGCAATCTTAACACCAATTGATGTGAGCCCTTGGATTTCCCAGAAAGTGAGTGGCTCGAGAGAACCACCCCACCCACCCACCACCACCCCCCCCCCCCCCCCCCCCCCAAAATAAAAATTAAAAAAAAAAAAAAAAGTTTGCTAATGGGGATTATAAAAATCCACTTCAAATGGCCAACAATGAGGTTTGGACTTGCAGGACCACTTGAAATATGGCACTCAGATACCAGACACTCCTCTGTGATATATAGGATGCTTCCCCCAAAAAAATTTACTTCCAATACACCCAGACATGGCAAACTTGCTTATTCATGTCCGACGCCTTTAAAACGAGTAAGTTATTATCATATTACGGAATATGTACAAAGCAAAGTATATTTTGCCTCAATTTGACAAACTAATTATTTATAAATCACTACTACAGTTACATTATTCTCATATATGAGTAGCAATGAGAATATTTACATTAGTCAAAGTATAAATTTTTATATAATTAAAAGAATATGCATATATTATCCTGTCCTCATGTCGAGGTGTGTGGCGATTACAGTGTCCAAACCTCGTGCCCATGTTGGAGTACAACTGTCTGAATCCTAGCATTGCCCCTCATGTCCATGTTGGAGTATCTCACTAGTTTCTGTGTTTACAAATCATAACTCTACCCAAAGGCTTTAGCAGTTGCATTATGGTCTGAGAATGTATTTACAGAATTTATAACAGCAAAAAAGAATCCTTTGCCAGCATCTTTTCCATGTGAAGGAAAATGCAGGAAGAACTTCTTTCAGGGAGGCAAAAAAGAAGGATGTTATATAAATTAAGGGGGACGATATTGCGAAATAAGGTTATATTCAGCAAATCCATATGCAAGTCCCTTTCCTACCTAGTCCTTTCTTCTAAACATTACAATTTCTTGATAAACTCTAGAGTTTTGACATTGAACTCTTCATAAGGAGGATTTCAGTAACAAAATGCTTTAAGGCAGATCCTCCCATCAGAGAAATCACAATGTAATATAAATTATAGAAAGATCTTCACAACTGCTGGTCCTCTTTTATTTGCAGAAGATAGAGAAACAACATTCATATTACTGAAGGATGTTCTTTTGGAGTATTATGCATAAGTACCTTGATAAGTTCCTCTTGCATTTCTAGGTACTCTAACTTCCTCCTCCTCTCTGAAACAGAATCCTCAGATGGCAATCCAGTACCAACAGTATCCACAACCTCGTCTGGCAGAGATGACAGCGTAGCTTTAACAGCATCTTCAGGCTTCAATCTTCCAGACACCATGAAGGCTCTAAAAATGGAATTGCATTAGGAAGACACAAGTAGAGCAATAACACAAATTACTAAAGCTCATAACACTAAATTACCGAGAAAGTATGAGGAGAGAAGATGGAACAGAATGGTTGAGAGATAAATCCAACCAATCTCGCAGCTGCATAGCATTAGGAGAGGCAAACTTTAAAATATTGAAGAAAACATAAGAGGCTAATAATTAATAAAGACATTCATAACCACACCCAAGTGCACACACCTGTAAAATTAGATTACTCACTATATAACTAATGACAAACTTCCACAATAAAGCGAGTATGAGAATTCGTTGAATTAGAAACGATTATAAGCAAGAATAGCTACAGTATTTGAATTTAAATAGAATCATCATACCTGCTGGCGCATCTCCTCTGTTGACAGCAAACCCAGATGGCCTCTTTCGCGACATGCTTGCCGGAGTTCCTCTTCCGACAGAGATTCTACTCCCTCTGCTTGGATTAGTTTATCGTCTTCCTTTATCCTGCATAGACCAAACAACAGAGTCTAATCCTGGCAGAAGTATCAATCATGAAGCTAAGATGCAGTAACAAAAAGAATTGTCTCGTTATGGGAAAATAGACCAAAGGATACTCTTTAATTAAAATATATACATGATGACATAAACTGACATTGAAATAAATGTGTGATATAAACTGAAATTGAAATAAATGTGTTCCACATTTGTAATAGCTTGCCCTTTAAATTGTACAACTGCAGCCCATATCCTCATGACAATTACTCTAATGAGAACAGTCCAGCTACATTGATTCACGTACGAAAAGAATCAGAAAAATACCTCCCAAAAATCAACATAGGATATTGTAGTGTCCTCCTAATTATATCTGATATATAGCCAGGGGAAATGGAAATACCATTTTGGAATTGAATAACCTACTTTCAGAGCTATGGGATACCACTATGACATTTGAGAAGAGATATGCCTTTAACTCATTTTTCTTTTTTGGGAGAATATATTCCATGTTAAATGAATCAAAAGGGGCATAATTTATTGTGGTTTTGGAAAATTATGAATAACAACAGAGGTCATATAGAATTTTTATAACTAGCTCATTTGAGAAGAGATACATCTTTAACTCACTTTTCTTTTTTGGGAGAATGAATTCCATGTTAAATGAATTAAAAGGGGATAATTTATTGTGGTTTTGGAAAATTATAAATGACAGCAGAGGTCATATAGAATTTTTATAACTAACTCACCCATTATCTTTTATGATTTTGGATGACAGGGAAAATAATTATTTGCCTCATATCGCAATTCAAAACTTAATGAGCCTAACGCTACCCAAGACCTAGCCCTTCCATTGCCTTTCTTGCCAGCTCTACCTCAAGATTGGAAGTAATTCACAAGTCAGTAGCACCTTTACTAATCATACTGCCTGCAGGTTAGCCCCATCAGCTAAGAACCCCAAATGCACCTTCACAACTTCACCTCTTCTTTCAGTTACTGCCAATAAAAAAAACCTCCCTGTATGCAAGTCCATATTGTCCAATATATGAACCCCTGATTTTCTTATCTCAAATATCATACCTCCAAAAATGATGCAATTTTCACCATCAAGAGGAAGTCCAACAGCATATCATGTTTTGAATCATTTGATGTTTTAATTGGTTTCTGAAATCTTCCTGTAAATTATAACTTCTTGAATAAGAACCTGTCAGTGGCCTTCAAAACCAACCAGTTTTTGTTGTGCACTTCCATAAAGCATCTAAATACTGCTCCTGGACTTCTTCCATACCATGTGAAGGTTGCTACTGCTGGATTTTAAAATCAGCATACTGTTAACAGAGACAAACATGTGTAAGTTGATTTTCCAGCCTTTCTAAAGATAATGCCTTGCTTTCTAATATTTACAAAGAACCAACCTCATGGATTGCTGATACTTGATTTACAGGATCTCGACAAGCATCAGCAGAAGCCTTTCCTAACTCCAACCGATCTACTAAAATTGTTCCAGGGTACTCTTACTGCTAATAGATTCTCTCCTCAGTCCTCAAGATCTAGGCAGTCCATATGACAATTTCATATATGTAAATGCGTATGATAGTTTAGGTGCTGATTTTAGCTACCTCAGCCACCATAACAACCATGGTGAGAAAGCTCCACAGACTGAAAAACCACCATGATCATAATTTAAAAGTCTCCTCTCATAAGATGGTGCAAGCTATAGATCATATCTAAATGGTTGGAAAGCTCCATAAACAGAAAAGATGCAAGTTTTTAGGCCAGCAAACAGCTTGCCAACAACGCATTATGTGTTCATGCATAATTCTTGTCCAAGACTGACACGAGTAAGAGAGAGTCATGCTGTGGAATCTTTAAGACACCAAGAGCATAAAACATTGATGGCCAAGGTACTTCCATTTCTGGTCCTATAAAGTCTATATGAAATTGGGTTAAGAGATCTGATTTCTAGTAGGGAATCAAATCATCTAGCGCACATTAAATCAATGAAGCAACTTGAATCAAATAGATTAGGTGTTAAAATACCAAGTAAGAGTGCTATCTGAACATCAAGTCACTGATGGTTTAACACTATGACCAACAAAATGGTCTTTCCGGGCTAATGTGAAACCAAATATCTGAAAGGAAAAAAAAAGAAAAAAAAAATCATTTTCAAAAACTTAGGTAAACAGTCGTGGATGAAGTCTTAGGCTATAATTAAAATAAGAAAGTAAAATAGAGTTACAAGAGGGTAGCAAAACCTATCCTGTATAAACACAGATTTTTCATGGAAAAATTACTAGATCTGCAGAAGGTCCTACTACCGTCCTAATGCCCATCTCGAAGGAGCAAAAAGTGTATAGAAGAGGACCTCATGTTTTGTAGGAAAGGCTCTCCTGTACAATGCAAGCAAGATAAACATCCCCTGGCAGACAGTTATTGAAATAGAACACAATTTTAATTCTTTATGCATAAAGACTATTTTGCCAGAACATAATTTCTAAACAGAATCTAACGAAATCATTATACATGGTCCATACAAAAGCCTTCACGTATCATCTTTACCGTTTATCCACAACAAGAATGAAAAAGAGAGAGCAGTTTCCAACCATTTTGCTGTCTGGAAATTCCTAATATCCTCAAAGAGACGAGAATGAAATGGACAGCAGTTTCCAATAATTTTGCTGTCTGGAAATTCCCAATATCCTCAAACAGAGAAGTTAAGCTGGTTACACACTCTTCAACTCAACTGATTGGCTCCTTCCATATTATGGAGGTGTGGCATCTCGAGCAAGTGGCTCCACAGCTAAAACCCTTTTACAGATATCCACAAGTTGAAGCATGTAGGAAGCTTTATTTTAAATATTGGCCGGTATAGATGATATATCCCCCATACCAATTTTTCACGGTAGCCATGAAATATATAGCACAAAAAGTCACATCCTTTAGTTCTGACATCATCTTATAATTGTAAAAAAACCAATATACAGGTCCGGCAGCCCGGGATATCATCTTGAAATATCAGGCTATATCATTTTTTTTCCAACTTAGTTTTAACCTATAAATAGGTTTGGGCCCAATTATCTCATACTCAATCATGATCCTACATATAATAAAAAACCCAAATTCTTTCACCTCTTAAATCAACATGATTCTTAAAGTGTTGTGATGAAAACTTGAGAATGAGATCTCTCAAACAATCTTTATAGAGAAACTCCAGAACTTAAGTATTGAGCTTCTTCAAGCACTACTTAAGACTTGGAACTATTTTAGACAGGTCCTCTTCTTCTTGCTTATTCTTAACTCTACTTCCCTCCTCTCTGTACCTTGCACTATTAATGTTGCTATCCTCGTTTCAACAGCTATTGTGGTTATGACTGCTGTAGCAGTTGCCTATTCGCATCGTACTACTATTTGTTTTCATCCATTAACCTCATTATTTCTATAATTTCCATTTTAAACTTTAACTTGAATTTGTTCCATAAATTATTTTATTGTGCTCTCTATGTACATATGTGTGCTTGAACGCATGTACCTACATGCTATACCATCTCTCTTAAATAGATGACATCAACAAACTATAGGTACCTTAAGGTATTAATATTATATACATAACATGCATATATAGTATTTCATATGAACATCCAATATGAGCTCGTATATATGAAGTGTTGTCTAATATTTACAATCTAACATATAAAAACTCCGACTTACATGACTACAACATCTGATATTTAGAACCTTGTATAGAAAAGAAAGAAGAAAGCATTCACAACAGTGTTAAAAAAGACGATGGGGTGCCAAACCCACTACCCAGGTTGAATAAAATAAAAAAAGGAATATAGGCATTGAAGAAGAAAATAGGAAAGGGGAAAATACTCATCTTCATTGCCCCCAATCCCAGATGGCCTCACTGTGACTCAATGCATCTGCTTCACTGCTCACCACCTCCAGAAGGCTCAAAAACAAAGGAAGAAGGGCTAGGGAAATCCCCTTCTCCTTCAGCTGCAAGCCTTCTGGCAGCAACCAGCAAGGAGTAATCGCATTGAGTCGCAACGAGGCCACCAATGGTCAGCGGCAATGATTAAAGAGCCTGAGATGATCTAAAAAAACAATCAATAATAATTCCTCTATTTTCTTTTTCCTTTTTTCACTATGGTGCCTAATCACACTGATAAGTCTTGGGATGGCATGGGTGCTGCTGCCGCCTAGGTGGCTACCTATTAAACAATGGTTCATGGGCTTCTTTTTCTAAGAGATACCCTGTGTAGAAAAATTTAAAAAACTACAAAGTGAATTCAGAAAATTTATTTGCAATGTTTATTTACTAACTTAGTTGCTATTTTTGACATGTTTCTATTATAAACAAATTACTGTATTAACTCTGCAGTACAATTAGTTTACACAAATCAGATGAGTTTCCTCCAATGCAATAAAATGACAAACATTATTTGATATGATGTTTGTGCTAGGCAATATGGGGAGGAGGGATAGATTATTTAAATAGTAAAAAAAAAAAATGTTCTTTTTTTTGGTAGTTAAAAAATGTTCAATTGATGGTTAAGAAGCTACAAGATTAGCACATCTCCTAAAGGATTGCATCTCAGGAAAAGGAAGAAATTTAAGAATTTATAGCAAGTAGTTTTCCACTTTTAACAAAAGAGATGAAGTGAAAGACATGTCTAAAGTTGCCAAATTATAGGTCTAATAAATATTGCAAAAGCAAATTGACTGCACGGCACCGACTGCACGGCACCATCAAATCTATACAAATCTCCTAAGTCAGAACCGCCAAACAGAAATCCACAAGGTAACCGTTGATAATGCTTCTATTAAAATGTAACACACAAGGATACCAGAACCCCTCATAGTAAACAGAAATTCATAGTGTAGTGCCTCACGGCTATATAATGAAGTTCAGTTACATTGCACCATCATAAAATCTTCAGATATTTTCCTTTCAGATCCAGGAAAGACATCTTCCAAGGCCACTCGTCTGCAATATTAGTTATCAAAAAAACGGCGATGTCATCTTATGACAGTATCACAATTCGTTATGGACAAATCATTAGAAACCATATACAAGAGTTTAACTGCACAAGATGTCAAGAACTATCTTTCTGTAGTGATTATTATATAGGATGTGGTATATGCCCAAAACAATGCCAAGTTATCAAAACAATAAAAAGGCTACTGAGTGAACAAGGCATATGAAATACGCCATTTCAGTTTCTGATGTGAATAAAAAGAAACCAATTCACATGTGCTTGCCTGGCTATACATGTGTGGGTGTTTGGGTGGGAATGCATGAGAATGGTATTAAGAAAGTAACAGTAAAAAGATTCATCAGGATCATTAAGCAACATTGGATGCAGCTGTGTAGAACTAGTGTCCAAAGCCAAAATTTCCTCTTTGAAAGGCAATTAGTTCAATAAAAAATTGACAAGAAAAAAGAGTTGTTATTAAAGATACACCAAAATAATGAGCTTACCATTGCAACTTTTTCCGAAGCATAAAACGCAAATATTTATCTGTTCCAAATGGTGGAATTCCCATGTACTTACACATGTTGATCAATCTTGGTCTGCATGCAGACATGATATAATTCATGTGATAAGAATCATTTATATAAATGGTGATCATAAGTTAACCAGTAAAAAGCATAATAGCAACCTGCTAATGTTGTCCAGAGTCAACTCATCGTTGAACAGTTTCGCAAAGTTTAGGATTTCATCGTTGGAAATATTGGCACCAGTCCTGACCTAATTCGCCATCCAACAATCATAGAAACAGAAGATATAACACATTATTCCATACTATGGAAGGAACTTAGGCCAACACTTGGTAACAACATACCTTGTTCAGGAATTCATCAAGATCTTCTGCAGTCTGTTTAATTTCTCCAGTACGTGAAACTTGTACCTCTTTTGCCATTTCCTTGGCAGTGTCCTGTAAAAATTTTGCATACTCTATTCGTGCATTGAGTCTCCGTTTTAAAGCTTCCTACAGCAGGATTGTCAAAAGCAGTATAGTGAGGCCAAAATTGTCAAATCGGGATAAGTATAGTGTATCATATAGCATATCGTATTGTAAGACATATTGATCAACGTACATAGGAAAGTAATCAAATACATGACATTATGTAATATAACAAACATATGAGCAAATTTAAATAAGTAAACAAATAATTATAGGTAAGTACTAAAGCCAGTAATATACTAAATATAAGTCAATAGCTATACATAAATAGGTAAAAACATTCAAAGTGCAATGACTATGAAGTCATTTAATCAAATTATACTACAAAAGTATATATATTGCTAAATTCAATTAAAGTTTAAAATGACATACATTTTTCTCATATTCGTCTCTTTCACTCCACACAAACTCCTCCTTTAGTATATATTCTTATTTTCCTAACTTTTTCCTCATTTATTATTTACAATTGCATTCAAGCTATGAAGTCCTACCATAATTATAAACAATCTATTAATAACTAAATATTAGAAATAAATAACAAATTGATAAAAAAAATTACCATTATATCTTCTCTTCCTTTTCTTTTTAGTAGATCCATTATTCCTCCAACTTAAAGCGCGCATTAAAATCCATCCAAACAGTACATTTCACTCTGTAAAGTTCTTATTTCTTATCAATCTATTCATAAACGGATTATATCCAATAGTCAAATTAGATCATATATTTCTCCAATCTCTTTCCTTTTTTGTTGCCGCAGATTCAGTTGTATCCTATTTTTACAAAAACTAAAGCATTGAGCATAATTCATTATCCCTCCGAAAAATACAAAACAAGTAAATATAATATCAATTAATCATCCCTTATAAATATATTACTATCATTGGTCTTAAGAACTTTTATTTTAATTCCTTCATCTTCTTAAAACTATACAAATTCTGCCACTTATCAAGATTTAGTTAATAATAATAAACTCATTAGATATTTGAATTGAGAATTAGTAATTAAATAATTTATAATGACTATAAATTCAAAATATACCACTTTTGACGATTTGTTTAAATATTTTTATCAACTAAAATAAGTATCTTGAACTTTGATGTCCACTATTGTTAAATGACTATACTTTCTGAATTTCCATCCCATATTTAACTCAAAAGATTTATTTGAATGTATTTAAAATCTATTTATAAGCAGTGTTCTAAATATCGGATACCGGTCTCATACCAGTAGCCAAATTACATACCGGATACCGGGTGGGATATTGCGATATGACCCTAAATACCGGAATGTCATTCGGTGTCGTACCGGTAAAAGAATAATCACATAATTGACTATATAAAATATATTAAAACACATAAAACAAGTTTATGGTATTTATCTTGACTTATTTGCATTCAAATTATAAATTTTCAGATTCCGTTTAGAACGTCTGTATATGCACAAAGCGACAGATAATCATAAAATTAAGAAAAATAAGTGAATAACGCAATATGCATTATTCAACTCATCAACTATTATCTAATACAATACAAAAATTGCAATAAAGTGAATACAATACAATATGCATTATTCAACTCATTAACTGTAAAATACAATACAATAAAATGAATAATTTTGTATTGCAACTGTAATTAATTCACTGGCTAAATGTTATCTAATTAATTCCTTACAACTGAAATTAATTCACTAAATTACTTTGTATTACAACTGAAATTTTAGGGTTTTAGCCAGTCACCAGTGAATCAAATTCACTGATTCACACCGAATTAGTGAATCGATTCTCTGATTCAGTGTGAATCAGTGAACCTGATTCAGTGTGAATCAGGTCCGAAACTCCACCCAATCAATTTGTATAAACAACAAAATTCTCTCAAATTTTAAACACTCAAAGTCTCAAACACACACATTACAGTCAAAAAGAAATATTTATAAAAAAAATTGAAACTACGCAATAGGAGGAGATTAACTTACCAGTGATTTGGTGTGGGCTCGTCGGCGCCGCTGGAAACTAAGCAAGAGGAGAGAGAAGTCGAGAGGTCGGCGAAGCTCCTTTAGGGCGAATCGAGCTCGCCGAACTTCCTTTAGGGCGAATCTGGCAGATCGATCGAAGGAGAGAAGTAGAGAACTAGCGGCGAGGAATTTTAGGGTTTTATTTTTTGGTGGATTCAGGGTTTTTTGGGAGGGGCAAAATGGGATGCAGTCGATCAGTCGAGGAGAAGAGGGAATTCGCGAGAATTTTAGGGTTCGCGAATTTGGGAAAAACGAGAAAAGTGGGTTATATTTCTTTCCTATCGGGTTGGATCTAACGGGTTAACGGGTTTCAACCGCAATCCAAACTCATTAACAAAAAACAATAAATACTCATACCGGCCAGTATTTAACATACCGGATACCGGTCGATATATCGTCACGTGGCCGATATATCGGCCCATACCGGTCGAAAACGAGATGCGGTAAAATTTTGGATATATCGTCTCGTTTCTATAAAAAAACTGATATACCGGCCGGTATATCGGTACACCGGCTGGTATTTAAAATACTATTTATAAGTCAAACCAGTATATCGTAACGTATCGTGTACCATAAGACATGTAACATATATCGTAAGATATGCTTCCCCAATCAAAAGATCGATAACCCATAGTATTGCAGATAAGATATGTATCTATTTACTGTATTGTATTGTACGATACATATTACATATCCTAGGATATTGATAATTATGAGTGAGGCTCAACACCATGGCTGTAAAATAATGTAAAAAAATATAAAATAAATATCACAAATGAAAGATAATAAGATCAGACAGTGCCAGAGACAGTGCCAGAGCTAGGGATCAAGCTAGGTGAATATGTCTGTCAACTAACAAGCCCACCACCACAAGTAGTGTACCAAGAAACTCTTGCTTTTGTTTAATACACATCGGATAGTTTCCTATGGAAAACCTTCCACGTGATCCCATATACTGCAATGACTCCCACGTATAATGTTACAGTTCACATCAACTATTTGCGAGACAAAATTTCAAATATTGCATATAATACCTGTTCTTTCATCTTGTCATTCAAATATTGCATATATACCTGTTCTTTCATCTTGTCCTGAAAAGTGGACGGCAGCATGTTTGGAAACATCTTAAGGAACACCGGAAGTAAGAACTCCATGAAGGGAACTATGATAAATACAGCAACTGGGACCAGTCTGAAAATATCAGCTGTGGTGCGAGTTAGCTGCTGGCGTTCCCTTCTTGTGAGGCTCTTCCCACCAGCAAGTTTGAGCAGTAATCTCGAAGAAATCCTGATATCAGCCCATAGTAACTTCAGGCCGAGCCAATAATGCTGCATAGTAGAAACAAATTCATTCTTCCAATGCTGCAGCTTTACGGCCCAATCCGCTCTGCCATTAGAACAAGTCAGCGGCCACATAAAAGCTTGAGATGATCATACAGTCTGAACCAGTGAAAGCTTAAAGAAAGAGCCTATACCTGCTCATGGAAGCAACTACTCTCAAAGCAGGACCAATCCCCAAAAGCCTTGCCCACAACTTCTGAACAATTGATTGGGAAGGTTTCTGAGCCTCTTGCAGTTGTTTGGCTTTAGCTTTAGCCTTTGCACTACTTAGGCCTTCAACTGCCTGATCACATTCTTCTGGCGATGCTTCCTTCTTCAGTTTCTGACTCTGAACTTCTTTATCCTCATCCTGCTGACCTACTTCAGGTTGACCAGCTGTAGCCGATGCTGCAGTCCGTATGGACTGCTGTGATAGCCATCTGACTCCTAAGGGCAGATGAACCTGTGATGTCCCATATGATAGCCCATATTGACTACCCAAAATAGAAGCAGGGTTGTTAAGATATGCTTTCGATGAAAAGTACAGGTGCTCTTTAAGTACTAAAACCGACTCCCGCTCACAACCCTGGACATTGGTGTCTGAATCTTGAGCATATCTCCCATGCACTAAACTAGAGAAACCAGAACATGGACGAACAAGTACATTCAGGTGACCTAAGAGATACTTTCTGCCTTTGACAAGTGCTCTTGAGGCCATTCTTGATATCCTTTTCTTTCGTAAATAAAAAAGCTATGGTCATATCATCCCGGGGAACCCCCCCTGTATTAACAAACTATCTTCAGTGCATGATTACAAAGAAACAGTCACACACACTAACAAGAAACGCTATATTAACAAAATCAGTTCTATTCCTAAAAAAATCATCTTCATTTCATTGATACAATCTTTTAGGTTCATCAACATAAGCAATCATACAGAAAGAACAAACAATTCAAAACTTGATAAAGACAAACTTAATCTCAAGACAAACGCAATCTCAACCAAATATTGACCTTTTTCTTTTTTATCATTTTTTTGCCTATATTTAAGTATCTCCATCAACTTACTTTTGCTTTTTCTTCTCACCTGGCGTCTCGCATGATTTATTCAACAATTCAAATTCTCAGCTTCAAGTCATATAACTTGAGGTATTTTGACATGAATAGTTTTCTAACAAAAAGAAACCCCAAAACCTCAAACTAAACCCTACCCGATCCTAGCAGCCTGCCTAGTCTATGAAATCAAACGAAATGGCAGATCAAAACAAAGCTCTAATCGATCATCTCTAGTGTTCCGATCACCAAATCAATCACGGAAGCAAAACCTTAAAATAATCAGAAGTGATGGCCGAAAAGTTACCGGAAGAGCTCGAGCGCGCGATTCGCAGGGAACAACAGGGATCGGATGTGCTCCCGATTCGGTGAAAAATTCGAATTTGCGATCAATTTGGGATCGAGCAAGCAGGGGAGAATGAAGGGGTTTAGGCTTGTAAGAGGAGAAAGAGACGAAACGAGGCGTAATTTTGGAGAGAAAATAAAAGGAGAGAGAGGGAGAGAGGGAAGGATTTGAGTATTGGACGAGGGTTGTCTAAAGAAAGCAGGGAATATGCGAAGCAGAAAAATGGGAAGGGACTCTTATTATTATTCTCTTGGGGTACGAATGTAAATACCATTCGAGTGATTTGGGCCGTTGACTAGTTGGGCCTTGTTTCTGAAATAGAGACTTGATCATCCAGGGGAACTTCTAACGGGGCACACTTTTTTCCTAGTGAGCCCAGATTTTCCAGTGAGCCCAGATTTCCCAGTGAGCCCAGTTTAATTTCAGTAAAGAGGAGAATTTCTTAGTGAGCATAATTTTATTTCGAAAATACCCTTCAGGTATATTTTTCTCTTCTCTTCTCATCTCCCTCTTCTCTCCTCACTTCATCTCCACAAGCCCTAAAACTCAATCTTCTTCTTCACTCTTCCCTCCCACTTCACCTCATCCTCTCTATCATTTTCTCAACTTTCTTCTCCTTCCAAATCTCCTCTCTCTCCCATTCGTACACCCGACGCCGCCGCCGCCGAACCCTCTGCCGTCGAACTCGCCGCCGCCATCTCTGTTCTCCCGCCGCCGCTGCCGGTATTCTCCCGCCACCGCCGCCGACTTCCCTCCATTAGTAAATAAGTTTTCCTAATTTAATAATATTTATTTTAAAATTTTAATTTTTTTTATTTTGAATCAAACAACTTTTCATTGTGATTTTGTTGGGATGGAGAAGAGGAAAAGTGCAGGAGCTAGCAAAATTGGTTCTAGCATTTTTTTGTTAATTTTGATTTTTAATATTTAGATTATAATTATGAAGAAAATATAATATTGTAATCGTAGTTGTAAAATATGCGAAAATTTAGTTATTTTTCTAATTGTAGACGTTAATATTAAAATTTATTAGTTAATTTAGAAGTTTAATGGTATTATCCTAATGGTTGATTAAGTAACAAAAAACAGTTTCAGTATCTTTAAACTTTAATATTATACTATCTTGCAGCTAAAAAATAAAAAGAAAAAATATGATATTTGTAGCAAATTATACTTTGTTACTACTTACTTACACATAGAAAATTTACTGTTTTGATAAAAAAACATCTATGAATGAAATATCTTTGTATTACATAGATGGATCCGGCAGAATCTTCTCTCGTTCGACCAACTGCCGCGTTAAGGAGGAAAACAGCAGCATCTCGACCACAAATCCAACGCCCGATACAAGAGAGAAAAATCGAAGTGGCGGTAGATACTAAATTAAATGTAGAAACTCCTAATTTGATCAGATATGGTAGTGCAAGATTAGAAGAAGGGAATACTGATACAGGAGACTCTCAAGATGATCTTCATGAGTCAAATTACTGAGGTCCAGTTGATTTATCAGTACTGAAGAGTTTCAAGACGCACGTTGCTTTCTTCGTTTTAAAAGATGAGGTAATTATTTCCTGTTAAAAACCATAAACTAATTGTTGTGTGTGTGCATATGTTATGACTATAGTATATATACAGGAACGAGATCCACTTCGATGTATTAGTTACTGGAGAAAAATAAGTGCATGGTCATTGTTGACACCTGAGCCAAACACCCGATTCATGGAATTAGTACGTGGGTATTCATTATATCCATTGGTCAAATGCTCCTACCAGTACATTAGCGCTGTTGAGGTTAGCACATTTGACGAGAGATGGCATCCTGAAACAAACACATTTCATATGCCATTTGGTGAGATGACGATCACGTTGGATGATATTTCCTGCTTGCTTGACTTACCTGTGATTGGAAAATCCATCTGCCAACAAGAATCAGCAGCTTCACGTGAAGCTGCTGATACAATTACTCATTCCTTAGGCGTCAGTTATTCTGAAGCGTGGAATGAGTTTAATACGAAAGGCGGTGCATCGGTTCGACTGGATTGGTTAAGAGAAAATTTTTGCGAGGTTGTGGATACTGACACCGAACATAGAATTCGGTGTGCTGCAAGAGCTTATTTACTATATCTTCTTGGTTGCACGCTTTTCGCGGACAAGAGCTGTACGAGAGTTTCCATTGATTACTTACCATTGCTTCATGATCTCGAAAATGTTCATATGTTCTCATGGAGTGCTGGTGCTCCTTCATGGTTATATAGGCAGCTTGGGCTTGCTACCCGAGCTAACGTTGCTCAGATTGCCGGGTATCTGACACTACTACAGGCTTGGATTTTCTCTCATTTTCCAAGTTTTATGCCGGTCTCGAACCTATCTTTTACCGACGGTGAACGACTTGCTTGTCGCTGGTTGAGCAAACGAGATCACAATATCTCCTAATCACATGTGCAGTCTATTCGATCAAGTCTAGATAAACTCACAGGCAACCAGGTAACATTTCCCCCTTTTTATATACTTATTTAGTTTGCAAGTTATATATTGGTAACTAATGTATTTCTTTGTATCCAACGAACATGCAGGTTGATTGGGATCTGGAATTATAAAGAGATATATTCGTTTAGAGAAATTATATTTTTTATGGGTACATTGAAGATTTTCAGCGTGATTGAACCGTACCATCCGGTGCGTGTACTAAGGCAGTTTGGTCGTAAACAGTACGTTCCGCCTCCACCATTCTCAGCATTACATGAAGCACGGGGTATAACAGCCAATAGCCACGTGGTAAAGTACACTCACATTGAGGAGATGTGGAGAAATTGGCTATATCACGTATTGCATCAAGAGCACTGTGGGTCTATTACTGACTACCCATCTGATTGCACGTTAGATTATATTTCTTGGTTCTATTAAGTTTCACAGCACTTTCTTGGAGTAGCACCAGATGAACCCCAAGCAGAGGAAGGAAGTCAGTCAATCTGGCCAAATATCGTTGATGAGGTAATTACCATATATGTTCTTTATTTTATGTCTCATATAGTACCCAGTTTATCTGATACTTATTTTTTTCCTTCATTACTATTACAGAGATATACACGCATAGAAGCAATAATCGATCCATTACTTGCGCAAGGGGATAAGGCATTCAAGAAGCGATCTGGAATGTTATTTAGTGCACTTGCAAAAATTAAAACCGTGCTAACTGGTTGCACTCAGCCAGAAGAACCACCAAAAGAGCAAGCAGAGGAACAAAGACAAGATCAATCCACTCCTAATGCACCCGATACGGCAATTATGTCTCGAATCAGAAGCAGACGTCAACCCCCGAGGAAGACAAGGAGACAGTGATTAGATTAGATTAGTTGTGTATTGATATGGATGATGTAAGGAACTTCAAGTGGCCGGTGTAATTATTTTTTGCAAACATTTTGAAGAATTTGTAGAATATATGGTTTTTGTTTGTAATGAACCCTATTGGTCGCTTTTTGTTCGATTAATATATACACTACGTTTGTATTTGATCTTATTTTTTTAATTTATATAAGATCTTGTTTGTTTTATACGTAGGGGACCTTATTTATAATCTTCACTATTTCATTGTATCAGTTATCGTTGTTTCATTGTATCGGTGTATCAATGTATCATTGTATCATTATATCGGTGTATCAGGAGTATCATTGTATTTGTGTATCTGGAGTATCATTGTATCGGTGTATCATTATGTATCAGTGTATCATTGTATCGGTGTATCAATGTATCATTGTGTCGGTGTATCAGTGTGTCAGTGTATAATTGTATCTTTTTGCTTCCTTCCCTATATTTCGATAATAATGTGTAATTAGTTGTTAATATAAATCTTTAAAGTCACGTTAAATTAGGTAAACTAATGATATATCATTTTATTACATAAATAGAGTGGGTGAGGCAGCGACGAAGTATCAGATCGGGTCAAGTCTCTGTCCGGACTGACAGTCCGAACAAAACTGGACTGTTCGGACTGACAGTCCGAACATGTCCTCTTTGTTCGGACTGTCAGTCGGAACAAGACTGGACTGTTTGGACTGACAGTCCGAACAGATCCTCTTGTTCGGACTAACAGTCCGACTGGATTGTTCGGACTTACAGTCCGAACAGGCCACTCCAAACGGCGCAATCCTGTTCGGACTGGCAGTCCGAACAGCGCGGGAGGGCTGGAGGAAGCGGGAGAAAGAAGAAGGGCATGATGGGAAAATTTTTTAGAGGGCAAAATTGATATATATAGATAAACTTTAACTGGGCTTACTAGGAAAAAACTTGTGCCCCCTTTAGAAGTTCCCATCATCCAGTCATGCAAGAAAAGAGATATCCAAATCCGCATGGTACATGAGTTTTTTTAAAAAAAAATTAAAAAAAAAAAAATCATTACATAATAGTGGTAGTTTGGTGGTCCGTATGCCGTACGTCATTTGATGCTTTTATTTATTTTTTGGAAAATTCTTCCAGTGTCCCAATTTTTGTTTACATCGCACTTATTTTCTCTTCGATATATCCAGTAAAGTTTCGTTCCTTATATTTATATTGCAGTAAACAAATAATATAAGTTGTTTGTTGTATAATACGTATCCTAACTCTATGTAGTATCTATGTTTATTATCTCTCCTTAGGATAGTTTTAAAAGTGCACCCCAAATATCCAAGAGCACATCCTCCTAAGGACACATTCGTTTTATTTTTGAAAATCTGATAACGAAAAATTCCAAATTCACTCACCAATTTTCTAAATACTTCCACTGAAAAATTAAATTTTATTACGAGTTTAATATTATAATTTATTGACGATTTTATCATAATCTTCTTCAATTTTATTACAAGTTTCCCTTTTATTTTTATTTTTTCTCTCGTGCTCCCTTCTTATAGCTCTTTCAAATTAAAACTTTCATAATTTTAAATAATCTAAAAATAGAAAGAATTCAATCTTAATAATTATCAATATTCCAAAAATGAAAAGAATTCAAACACTAATAATTCTCAATACTCTAAAAATAGAAAGAACTTGAACCCTAATAATTCTCAATAATATAAAAATAAAAAGAATTCAAAAATTATATTAGAAATAGTTTTAAAAATATTTTACTAGAAGATTTTCTTGGAAGAGTTAGGATTTTAGATTGGGCAGGGTTGGTCGAACCATAGCAGTGGAGGCCAACGTCGGAAGCCAGCAATCTTGATTTTGAGTTAAACCAGATTGACGAAGTCCTTATCCCGTGGCTCATAGGCCTCCTTTGGGGTCATCGACAAATGCATGAGGCGAGCGAACAAGTTGCTGGAATGGGAAAGAAGTCCGGCAAGACAAAAAAAGCCATCGTCATAAAAAGGAAAAGAAGAGGAGGCCAAAGAGGGCAGACACCTCTAGGCCCGGCTACGACAAACCAAAGTACCTCTTTAGTGAATCCCTCACTACAGACGGGAGCACTCCTTTGGGAACTATGGCAATAGACAATGAGAAAACTTCAAATATTTTCTGTGGCATCTTTCACCTTTCTCTATAGACAACCTTTGGACTCTATCGCTTCAGCCCGACGAAATGGCTTTATTGAAGGTAGAGCTGATCCAGTATCGTACGCCAACCGACGACGTTCTACCGCCTAAAGTTGCATCTCCACAGGCCAATTCCTCAGGGTCTGGTCTTTCTGTCACTTCTGTTCCAAGACCAATAGCAGTTGAGGTAGCATCTGGGCAAGCGACTAGTTGAAACAAAACAAGAGTTTCATTTTTTTTCCCTGACTTGTAGTCCACGTGACACCAAACTAGCCCGGAACGGAATAGTATAAATATGATTCTATGAACAGAGAAAGAGCGTCATAAGAAGTACGGTACGTTCAGTTTTGTTTTGAAGTCCGGTGAATCAATCTATATGTTAGACGTAAGCGGTTGAGGCCTATATATAGAGTGAAGCGACAAAACTCCGGAGCTTGTTGCGGGAATTGTACCGTACCATGTATGGCTTTTCTATAAGTCGGCTTTGGCCGATCATATCTCTTTCCGGTAGCAGAGGAGGGTTTGAGACTAGGTTTTATGAAGGTTACTGAATTCCTTATCTGGTTTCCTCACTTACCAACCCTAGACGGGGAATTCGACGAATGTTGGTCGTACTTCCTTTGACTACTCTTGAGATGTGGTAGAAAAATTGGGTTATGGTGGAGAGTGAGAAGTGAAAACAGATGACTTCGAGGCCTGATTTGGCTATCACATTCTCTCCCTTTGCTTCTCGGCTGGCTTGAAACTGGACAAATGGAGAAATTTGTTCCAAACGAGAGTGACGGACGTGGATAGAAGGCTTTACTTCATCCAACCGGCCATCGAATGAGGGCCGTTGGGTTGCAGTATGCCTGGAACAGGAGATTGACGGAGAATAACCAAACTCGGTACAAATACCCGTCGTTGGCTATGTCTTGGGTTTTTCTAGAAAGTACCTCGCTTCAAGAATATGGAAGTAAAACAAAGGTAGTTCGCCATGTGATACACCAGCTGTCCATGAGTTGTGCGGGTTCGATTCCTACCTGTCATTTTAGGTCAATCTACAACTGAAATTCCGTAGATGATCAACCTATTCATTTGATTAGATATTCAATTGCCTTCTCGTGTGAGTTAGGTGAAAGAAATAAGAGATAATAATGGGTGGTTGGGGAGGAGGTGGCGGCAGAGTCGGCCTGTGATAGCGAGAGAGAAAGGAGACATGGAGGAAAAAAAATAAAAAAATAAGGATAGCTTAGAAATATGGGTTGTAGTTAGAAAAAGTCCTTTTTTAACTTTATACTGAGCACACTTAAAACGTGAGGTTACTTAGAAAACTATATATATATATATATATATATATATATATATATATATATATATATATATATATATATATATATATATATATATATATATATATATATATATATATATATATATATACTCAGACCCTCTGTAGTATGGGGCATGTAACACTTAGACCCCCTGGACCAGAGGGTCTGAATGTAATTAAAACATGGTGATTTAGATACTTCAGAGGGTTTAAGTGAGAGTTTTAAACTTCAGGGGGTCTAAGTGTTACATATCTCATACTACAGGGAGTCTGAATGTAATTAACTAATATACATATATATATAGGGATTACTGTAAGTTAGTCGTCAGCTCAGGAAAAGTTGCGTAACCTAGTGGAAAAACTATAATGATCCAATAATTTTTCTTTAATTACTTTTTACAATTACTATCTCTACCTCCTTAATTTCTTCGGATTAAATTTCATAAATTTTGGAGTTTATTTACCCTTTCATCAAGTGTAGACAAAATGTTTTATTCATTGAAAATCATTAATTTTGTATTAACTTGTAGATAATCAAATCAAAACTGAAATCCAAAAAATTTGGTATGAGTGAACCCTAGGGAGTCGACATCATAATCCAAAAGAAATTTTTTGAAACAGATATTGGAGACAGTAAAAAATGAACTGCAGTTTAGCTAACTTGCGTGAGCTATCAGCTCATTTCCATTTTTCTCATATACATATATATATATATATATATATATATATATATATATATATATATATATATATATATATATATATATATATATAGGATTACTGTAGGTGAGCCGCCAGCTCAGGAAAAGTTATGTGAGCTAGCGACAAAACTATAATGATCCAATGATTTTTCTTCTCTCTTTTTTTTTTTTACAATTACTATCTCTACCTCTTAACTTGTTTCAGATTAAATTTTATAAATTTTAGAATTCATTTACCCTTTTATCAAGTGCATACAAAATCTTTTATTCATTGAAAACCGTTAATTTTATGTTAACTTGATGGAGGACCAAATCAAAACTAAAAACCAAAAAATTGGATATGAGTGAACCCTGAGGGGTCGACATCATAATCTCAAAAAAAAATTTAAAATATTATTGAAAGTAGTGGAAATGAACTGCAGCTCAGGTAACTTTCATGAGCTGTGAGCTCATTTCTATTTTTCTCATATATATATATATATATATATATATATATATATATATATATATATATATATATATATATATATATATATGAGTAAACGATAAATTCACCGATAGTGAAGGGAGTTCCTTCAATGCCGCTTAGATGATCTAATACAATTATTACACATGGCGCCACTCAAAATGCGATTAAGAGAGTTTTTTTTTATTTGTTATCTTAAATGACGTTACGTGTAATAATTGTATTGGGCCAGCTAAGCGGTGGTGAAGGAACTCTTTTCACAGCTGTGAATTTCCCGTTCTCTCTGGGATTTTTACATATCAATCCCTTATATCTTTAAAAATTGAATATCAATCCCTAAAAATTTCATATTTTCATTTTAGTCCCCCAACTTAAAAATTACACTCTTTTAGTCTCTCGTCAACTATTCCATAAAAATAAACCCCGTTTATTTTTTTTCATTTTTATATATTAATCAAATATACGAAATTCCCTCTCTTTCTCTCCTCCTCCCTCTTCCTCTCTACCCTTCACTCTTTCCCTCCTCTTCTCTTCCTCTGTTCTTGTTGGGTTCCCTAATTTCTCTCTCAAGCACCAAGCACGTGGCAGCGGGACAGCGGTTCGATCAGGCGCATTGGCGTGGCAGTGGCAGCCGCGATCCTTCTTCCTCCATTCCAGTTGGGCGAAAAGGTAACTATGGAGAATCTTCAACATTCCTCCATTCAAGTCGGCTCATCTTCCTCCACACTGAGCACCCTGCCATAATACTCGATATCACAAGTAATCCTCAATTCCCCTCCTGGCTGCAGTCCCCAAGCTCATCGGCGGCTATCTCTAGCAGCGCCATCATGCAGGGATCATTCAACCAAGAAGAGAGGAAATACATACGGACCTCAGACCTGGTGAGCATTTATTTGCCATAATCGAAAACAATTTCAATTTGTATCAACATGAAAATCCGATCAAGAAATTCTTTGGAGAATGCATTGAGCTGAAGATAAAGCTTGATCGATGTTTTCGACATGAAGTAATATATATTTCTTCTTGTTATGTAGTAATTTAAGTTCTAATTTTTGAATATTTATTGAAACAATGATTAATTTTTCTGTGTGTAGAAAGCTGTGAAGACGAAAGGCGAATTTTTAGGAGAGCAAGAAGTTAAAGGAGAGGCTGCCGGCATATCAAGTAATTCAAATTAGACTCAACCTTGCAAATTGTGTTCCTGTTACAGTTAGCTTGGTGCTAATGGGATACTGATTCTTATATTTTGTTGAAGGATAGAATTTGTTACACTATTTGATCCCTATCGACTATCTCTATATTTCCTTAGAATTCTTTGTCACACTATTTGAAGGATGTAATTATGATGAACTTTGGTGGTCGATCTGAGATCCGAGGGCTGTTGATGGTCGGTCAACTTGGATGCATTACATGGCATCAGTCCAGCCCAAAGGTAGAAAGAGGGAAAAGAGAGACATCCGACGCTACTTAAGATGGCAGACATCCACTGAGAAGTTTCAGTTCCTGCAACGCTTGATATTTGTTCATCTGCTGTCCAATGGAAGGAAACAGGGGAAACAACACTGCATCCCTTCAATAGTTCCTTCATGAAAGGAAAAAAAAAAGTTACCGATAACTCATCTAGCATGCAATCTGCAGTAGTTTCTTCACGAAGAACAAAAAAAATACAAGTATACTTTATTTCTCTACTGAACATAGGAAAAATTAGAAAAGAAAAAAAAAATTATGGTATCTAAAAGCATTTGAAGGAACTTCACTTCTCTGGGACCTTCAACTAATCTGAAAACAATCCAACCAAATGAGTACCAAAAGAAATTCCAGGAATAGAAGTTCTCCCTGAAAAGAAATATCGGAAGAAAAGAGGCAAGAGCTGTAACACAACTGAAAGCGAGTATGAGGTTGATGATCTAATACAAAGTTTGCATCAGAAAGAACATGAGGAAGCAGATGATAAACTTGGGGGTTTCTCCTTCATTTCTTCGGATACTTGTTGCCTCAAGCATTATTATTTAGCTTTCTAGCCGGTGTGCCTGGACTGAACAGAATATACTGCATCAGGATATGATCCTGTAACGGAAACAAAAACTAAAAAAATAAAGCCTTTATCTCAAAATTTTGGGGTTGGCTAATGAGCAGAATATGCCCGCTGGATGGGTACCACATAATTCACTGCTACTTCTATTCTGCGACACAAAACTTCCATCGGCTGATCCAACCTTTGGCATATCCTCTGTCGGAGCTAAAACCTTTCTGAAAGATGCCAACAAGAATAAGCTTAAATCCACAAGCTCCCAGAACTGATATTGTGATTGAATTCTAGTTGAACAGTATGGTTCTATAGGAAAGTAGCAACTAGTTTCTGTACCTCATAACCAATTACAGGACCCTTAGTTCAAAGATGTATCATTATCACTCATTTACATACATGCTGCTTTTGTTCTACTCATCCACCCCCAAAAAAAAAAAAAAAATCCTTTTCATGTAAAATATATCTTTTACTCAACCATAATCTGTGTTATCTACAGTTATCAGAAGCAGTTCGGGGCTCGCCCCCTTCTGTTAATCTTTGGTGATAGTCAATTATGTCGGACATGGTGATGGTTCCCCTTCCTTAACTCCTGATGCCACGTCAAGTCTTACAAGAAATGAATTGCCAATTTTGGTGGATATTCTTAGCTTCTACATTCTTCAGGCAGTGTCATTTTCTTGATGGTCTTACTGTCTAGAGATATAACCATTTACTTTCAGAATCTTACTATAATTTGCTCAAAAGAAAAATTACAGTAAGATTAGGTAAATTAGGGAAAGACAAGAAACAGAAGAGAGAGAGAAACTAGGGTTCTCTTTGAGAGAAGAAGTTGTGAGAGAGAGAAAAGAATGGAGAGAGAAATCCAATAAGAAGAGAAAAAGGGAAAGGGGAGGAAAAGAGAGAATGGAGAGAAATAACTGAGTTTTTCCTCACTTCCAAGGATGTAACCAAATTTTGGGCCAAAAATTTAACTTGGAAGTGACCCGGGGACTAAAGTGAACTAACTTAAATATTTTGAGAGACTAAAACAAAATATGAAGTTTTCAGAGATTAATATTCAATTTTTAAAGATTTAAGGGACCGATATGTAAAAATCATATATATATATATATATATATATATATATATATATATATATATATATATATATATATATATATATATATATATATATATATATATATATATATATATATATATATATATATATATATATATATATATATATATGCATACATATGTATCCATATATATGGATGCGCATACATATATGCATACATATGTATGTATATATATATATATATATATATATATATATATATATATATATATATATATATATATATATATATATATATATATATATATATATATATATATATATATATATATATATATATATATATATATATATATATATATATAATATGTGATAAATTAATGCAAGTGCACAGTATCGGTGTAGCGCTGTACAGGTCGTCCCATAGGGATCTAAGGTGTTTTGCAATTTCTTATTCTTTCCTTAGTCTAACGGACTAACTATGAGATTTTAGATCGAGAGAAGATTAGTTTAAGTTTTAGAGGTTAGCCTAGGATCTCGAGTCCATTAGAATAATAGCCTAATAATGAATTATCTCTTTCTTCCTAACTTTTTAATTATGCACGGTTAAGTAACATATTAAAAAAGTGATCTTCTTAATTTGATTTTAATCGAGTGCCCCTAAGTATGACCTATCAAGTGATGTGCAAGTAAAAACCATCAAAGATAACACTTTTCTTAAAAACAAATAATATCAAGTAGAAAATCTCATAAACAAAAGAAAAGAAATAAACTTTAAACTCTAATCTAAGTATAGGCTATCAAGAAACCTAATTCAAGTATAACATATCAAAGAAATCAGATTTACAAGTTTATTCAAGTCAATTTATTTATAGGAAAATCTCTATTAATAATTCTAAAAACAAACAAAGAATAAGAATTCCAAACTTCATCTAAGTATAGATTATCAAAATATTAATTAAGTATAATCTATCAAAAAATTATGATTTGTGAACTCTATCTTTTATTTATTTATAGAAAAATCATAATTTTATTTCTTTCTAGGAAGAAGATGTGATAAATCCATATTAGATCTATTAAACTAACTTCATCTACATCCTAGGACAAAAGCAAATTAGCTACTCATATTCCTAATAAGCAAAATCAAATCTTTATTCATGAAAACAAATAAATTTAATTTAGAAAGCAATAAAACCTAAACTAGAAAGCAATTAACTCTATCGAAAAAGCAAATAAATAACTAAAAGCAATGGCTTACCTCTGAAGTATAGTATTGTGGCCGTCACCTCTTCAGCAAAATCCTAATTTTATTAATTTTAAAACGAGTACAAAATTTCAGGATTCTCCCTTTGAATACAAAGATACGACCAATATATAAGTTTCGAAAAACAAACCCTAATTCTAGCAGAACTAAAAAACTATACAATTACAACAAAGCCACTAGAGAAAAATCCACATGTAAGTCCACAATTGGACCGCCAATTGGCGGCTTAAACCACTAAATAGCGGCTCAAGTAAGCCAAAATATTATGAAAATTTTTCGTCGTGAACTTCTTGTCTTGTACGTATAATTGTCTTGACTGTATTTGACTTTGAGTCTCTGTAGCATCGTAGTCTCGTAGTCTTGCTCACTTTAGAAACTCTGATTTCCGACTCCAACTCTAATTTCATGCCATCTTCTTGTGCGAATAAAATTCCTGAAAAACACACTAATAATACCCGAGTAGTATTATTTATATACAAAAATAGGTAATATGAAGGCTATAAATATGCAATATATGGCACTCATTACACCCCACACCTATTTTTTGCTAGTTCTCGAGCAAAACCTAATCCTAAAAAGAAAAATAAAAATTCTAACTCACTTTCGCAGGAATCGCGATTGCACTTAGCACGTGCAACAAGCCTTTAAATCCCTAGGTTGCCCTAGTGGACGAGTTGTGTCTCGTGAGGATTTGCAGTGAATATACCCACAAAATTCAAGAAAAAAATAGATTAAGGAATAAAGAAAAAAAAATAAGGATAAGCGAAAATCAAGAAAAATAGAAATTTTATACAAAGGAAAGAAAAATCTTTTTTTATGATATTTTCATCAATTAATCTCATTAATATACAAACTCAATAACGCATTTAGATTATCAATTTTCAAATCGAGCATCATATCAGATAAACTTATCATTTTAATCAAAAATTTAAATCCTATCTTTCAATACCCACTAACAAATAATTCATTGGCTCATATACAACTATGTGCACGTGTGATAGTTTATTTCGGCCTTAGACTCAAACTCTAACTCATGATTCATCTCCTCTCTCATAATAATTTTTTTTCTTTTTTTTAAGAATATTTAATCTTTCATGCGAATATTCACGCTTTCTTAGGTGCAACATACCCAATTACTAGGTTCATACTTTTTTCTTTTTCTTTTTTCTTTTAAATATTTCACCTTTCATGCGAATATTTACGCTTACTTAGGCGCAAAGTACCCGATTACTCATATCATACTCTTTTTTTTTTCACTCTTGAGACATTACCTTAATACCAGGCGCACCTCATTATTTTATTCACACCTTTTTTTTTCCTTTTTTCTATTTTTTTTCTTTTTTTTTGTTTAGAGAGAGAAAACTTACTCAATCGTTATCATCTTTATCCTTAACCTAATAAACTATTGTGAAGTGAAAAATATATGTATACTTGCCTCAAAACTACTGTTAGCAATATTTATTTTTCAGATTTTGATCTTTTTCATAAAATTCAAAGTGTATCATCCAATCTACTCTCCTATCTAATTTTAAATATAAATTTGTTCCTTTATCTGTAATTAGGTTGATCTATTGATGAAAACAATTTTTTTTTTCAAATTTTTTTTTAAGTTACCCTAAAAACTACCCAAACTGTAAAACAAAGAAACCCAAAAATCTAAAAAAAAATCCTACAAATAAAAATAAAATCTTAAAAATCCTAAAAAATAAAAATCTCCTAAAAACTACTCCCCCCACACCTAAACTTGTGCATGCCCTCATACACAAACCAGGTGTGGTAAAATAAATATGAAAGCTATTATATAAATACTATACAAATAATGAGAGTCGCAAAATTTACGATCTCAATATCATCACCCTATTAACGCATGGAGAGCGGTTACGACCTCGCGATCACTTCCCACTTTCATAGTGTGTGCGTTTTAAACCTGAAGTGGGTACATTATTATATCTCATCAATCTCTTACAAGTCACGAGATTACCTGTCTGCTTCTTATGCCGTCCTCACTTGTTCTTTGTCTATATGTAAGCATTAACAATTGGGTTAAAGAATTTTTATTATAAACCTGCCAATCATCGTTAGTAACAAGCATACATGTAGAAATATCATGAGGTAAGAAGAGTGTTATAGGATCAAGTGAACGTGGTAGTGGCTCTTCTAACTCACTAAGTAATGCGAGCTCCTCTACAAACAAATCCTCAAAAGTTTGCTCATAATTCGATGGCACACTTGCATAAGTATCATCATACATAGAATCAGTATGTGCCAATTCTTCTAATAACATGAGCTCATCTTTGAATATTTACTCAAATGAGGGTTCATCATCAGTGCAAGAGGTCAAATGAGAATGCAAAACGTGAATCATATTGACCTCAATGAGGGAGCTCGTTGCATACTCATCCATATAAATATGTTCAATCCCACAGTCATATTCCCAAACGATAACTTCATGAGGCCACTCCTACAATCAATTAACGCATTCGATGTTGCAAGGAATGGTCTACCCAAAATAACGGGAATTTGATTCCGTGGATTGGAGATCGGCTCAGTTTCTAAGACAAAGAAGTCTACAGGAAAGATAAACTCGCCGACCTTAATGAGCACATCTTCAACTATACCAAGTGGTTCCTTAATCGAACGATCAGCTAGCTGTAATGTGACCTTGATAGGTTGAAGTTTTCCTAATCCCAGTTGCTGATAAACAGTATAAAGAAGTAAGTTGACACTTGCCCCTAAATCAAGCAATGCCCTATCAAATGTAGTGTTTCCAATAATGCCTGAGATTGTAGGGGAACCTGGATCTTTGTACTTGATAGGCAAGGAGTTAGAGAGGATATGTGATATATTTGCAGCAAGAAAAACTTTCTCAGGAACGTTTCTTGCTCGTTTCTTAGTACACAAATCCTTGAGGAATTTGGCATAAGTAGGAACCTGTTGTATAATATCAAGGAGTGGAATATTAACCTTCACCTGCTTAAATATTTCAATAATCTTTTCTACTTGCGGTGAAGGCTTCCTAAGCCGATTAGAATATGGTACTTTCGGTTTAGGAATAGGTGCTTCCAAATGAGTATGTGACAGTGATGGAGGTGATGGAGATGGTTGTGGAGAAAGGGGTGGAAGAGATGGTGTAGCCTGCGAGATAGTAGGAGTTGGATCAGGGGTTTGACTACATTATTGTCCACTTGCTTGCCAGATCTAAGCGTGTGAATGGCATTGCATTGGTGGACATGCGACTGATTGGAGTTTGAGGAACTGGCATTAGGGTTCGTTATGGGTTGACTTGGAAAGGTACCTTGGCCACGTTCACTCATCTGACTTGCTATTGTCAAACCTGCTGCTCTATATTTTTATAGATTGAGAGTTCACGAGCAGTTGCTGACATGTACTTTGAATAAAGTCAGTTGACATTTTCATAAGATTTTGCATGTGTGTGTCAAGGTTGAACATATGCATGTCAAATTTGGAATGAGACTTGAGAAGATTTTCAACGTGCTTCTCAAGTGACTGAAGTCACTTTTCTTGATCAATATTAGACCCCTGTTGTGGATGTGAATGGTTTTGTGCAGGTGGTCTATTCTGGTTGTTCCCATAATTTGAAGTGTTTGTGTGTTGATAAGCACCCACATTTGGTCTTGGAAACTGACCAGTGGCTGGAGGCTGCATGTTAGGGTTAGGGGCCCCCTGATATTGCCCTTGACCCCATGATAGATTTGGATGATTCCTCCAGCCAGGATTGTATGTAGGAGTGTAAGGATTATTCATGGGTTGTTGATATAAGGCGTTAGCCTGCTCAAGTGTGTGACCCATGGGATTCATTAATAATGAATACTCCTCCATAACATGATTTGGAGTTCC